>JAULBV010201156.1:0-18039 GCA_032358295.1 Pterothamnion heteromorphum | reverse complement strand
GGTTGTTTCATGACCCGAAAATCGATTTCGATTACGAAGCATACGACCGAGCAGGTGAAGTTCTTGCTGGTAAACTTGCAATGGTTAATCTATACCAGCACCTTGGTTGGGAAAGCCTCAAGGACGATATACTCAGTGCGGTCAATTGGGGCGCCAAGGTGGTTTTTATTGACCCTATCACAAACCTCACTAATGGGGAAAACGCTGGTGAGGCTAACTCTAAGCTACAAGAAATCGCACAAGAGTTGGCAGCTATGGCCTTGGACCACAACATAGCCATCATTCTCTTCTGCCATCTCAAGGCACATGAGGGGAATATCACGAAAGAAAAGCGTGAGAAGTTCTATCATGATGGTAAGTATATTGGTCTTGGTAACTGTCCTCATGAAATGGGTGGAGACATCTACTCGTCTCAGTTTGCTGGCTCTCGTGCCATGATGCGTAGTTGTAACTACATGCTTGGTATCGAAGGCAATAAGGATGATGAAATTCCTGCGGAAGCACGGAATGTGAGGCATATCAAGCTCCTTGAAGACCGGGAGTTTGGTGAAGTGGGGACGTTCCCCATCTATTGGAACAGGGAAACCACCTTGTTCAAGGAGTGTTAATGAAAGTTTATCTCGTTCGATACTATGACTATGATGCTAGTTTCGTAGAGGGTGTTTACTCCTCACATGAGGTGGCAGAAGCTGCTCTGAGGAAGGTTAGAGGAGTGGCTAGTAATTATGATAAGCCCAACTTTACCATCGAAGAGTATGACGTGATTGATATGGTAGATGAATAAGCGTAGGAATGAACTAATTGCACTGCACTACAGTGAGAATTATAACATCCTTGTCAAGCGTGTCTCGTTCCGCATCGGTGGAGATCGCATCCTTGCAGAAGATGTTGTACAAGAAGCCTATACACGAGCGGCGAAATACTTTCCCCGTTTCAACCCACATCATGGCTCCTTCGATATGTGGTTTTCTCGCATCCTCAACAATGCGTTGAACGCTATCAAGAACGAAGAGAAGCAGCGTGGAGCTACGCACGAGATCGATGCTCAGGAAGAATGGCAGGAGGTTCCAGAAGAACTCACTGTCCTCCCTACTGAGAAGGAACATCGGTTCCGTGTTGGTCTGTTGAAAGCTATTGGTCGAGAGCATAAGCGGGATCAAATCATCCTAGCCATGTTCTTCCTTGATGGCTTCAAGTCTAGAGAAGTGGCAGAATATCTCGTTCTCAACCACAACACCGTGAGGCAGGTTATCAATCGCTTCAGGGAGAAGTTGGTTGCTGTACCTATGGGAGTTGTCTAGATGGCTGATGATAGCACTAAGCCCGTGGATGATAACGTGGCTCTTACTATCTATACTGTGATGTACTATGATTATGAAGGGAGTGTTTGTGACAGTGCCTACCTCTCTATTTCTGATGCTGAAAAACGTGTCGAAAAACTGAACCGTTCGAGATCAGAATGGTCTCCAGCGTGGGAAATTAACTATCTCGATGTATTGAAAAAGTATGTTGGATGACATCGCGGTATTCGACGTAGAAGGGGATGGGCTAACGCCTACCAAAATCCACTGCCTTGTCAAGTACGACAAGAATGGATTGAAAGACACTGTAGACTATGAACGTATGCGTTCTTTCTTCTTGAACGCTAAAGTATTGGTAGGCCACAACATTACTCTCTGGGACATACCACAAGTAGAACGATTGCTTGACATCAAAGTTACCGCCAAGCTCGTTGATACGCTGGCCCTGTCTTGGTATCTCTATCCTGATCGTATGATACATGGACTGGAGAGTTGGGGTGAGGACTTCGGCATACCTAAACCAGTTATCAAAGACTGGCACAACTTGACGTCAGAGGAATACATCCATCGTTGTACGGAGGATGTGAAGATCAACACTAAGCTCTGGGAGAAGATGTGGAACCATCTCAACCTCATGTACAAGACAGAGGAAGATGTATGGCGCTTCATCGACTATCTATCCTTCAAGATGGATTGTGCCAGAGAGCAAGAGAGAAGCAAATGGAAGCTAGACGTTGAGCGATGCAACAATGGACTCGCTGACCTCCTTCGAGAAAAAGGCAACAAGACTGAAGAACTTGTACTGGCAATGCCGCCAGTTAAAATCGTTGCCTCCAAATCCAGACCGGCTAAGCCGTTTAAAAAAGACGGAAGCCTCTCTGCAACAGGAGCTAAGTGGTTTGCCCTCCTTCGTCGAGAGGGTAAGCCAGAAGATTATGCGGGAACTATAGAGGTTGTTGTTGGTGAAGAACCAGCCAATCCTAATAGCCACCAGCAAATCAAAGACTGGCTCTACAGCTTAGGCTGGGAACCCACTACGTTTAAGTACGTTCGTGATAAGGAGAGTGGTGATGTCAGAAAAATCCCGCAAGTCAATGCCGAACATGGCGCTGGTATTTGCGATAGTGTTAAGCTTCTGTATAGTGTTGAGCCTAACCTTGAACTTCTGGACGGCCTTGGTGTTATCTCCCATCGTATTAGCATTCTGCGTGGCTTTATTGAGGCTCTAGACGATGAGGGGTGTATCAAAGCATCAGTCCAAGGGCTGACGAACACACTACGTTTCAAACACAAGACGGCTGTCAACCTTCCAAAAGCTGGCAAGCCTTACGGTGAACTCATTCGCGGTTGTTTGATTGCGAGGGAGGGGTATGAACTCTGCGGTAGTGACATGGCCTCACTAGAGGACAGGCTTAAGCAGCATTTCATTTACCCATACGATCCTGCATACGTTGAGGAAATGAATATACCGGGCTACGACCCGCACCTATCTCTAGCACTGTCGGCTGGCGAAATCACCGCAGAGCAGAAGGACGCATACGTAGCAGGTACAGACAAATCCATTAAGCCCATCCGCGACGTCTTCAAGAATGGTAATTACGCTTGCCAGTATGGAGCTATGCCTCCTCGTCTGGCGTTGACAGCTAACATCAATCTGAAGAAGGCCAAGCAGGTATGGGAAGCATATTGGAAAAAGAATTGGGCAATCAAAGAAGCAGCTAAGGCCCAGCAGGTACGATCTATCAAGGGACAGATGTGGCTAGTGAACCCAGTCAATGGGTTTCTGTATAGTTTGCGTAACGAGAAAGACATCTTCTCTACCCTCGTACAAGGGACTGCTTCGTATGTATTTGACATGTGGGTGAAGAACTTTCGTTCTAAACGTCCACAGTTGACAGCTCAATTCCACGATGAAGTTGTGATTGAAGTGAAGAAGAATCATCGAGAGAAGGCTGAAAACCTTTTGCGATGGGCTATTGATCTTCTCAATGAACAACTCCATCTAAATAGGAGACTAGATATCGATGTCCAATTTGGAGATCACTACGCAGCCATCCATTGAAGACGCTGTGACGGAAGAATATAATGAAGAATTCACCGGGCTGGTTGCATATTTTGCAGACATGTCTGGCTTCTACGAATTTACTGATGACGAATTTCATGAGGCGCTCACCGAAGCCCTCAACAATCGTAAGGGGAATAATTCCTAATGGCTCTTAATGCACGTAAAGCCCCCAAGGGTGGCAAGTCCTTCCCTCCGATGGAAGCAGGCACCTACCCCGCTCGACTGGTTCAGATTATTGATCTCGGCATCCAGCCGCAGGAATTTAAGGGGGAAGAGAAGGCTCCGAAGAATGAACTCATGACTACCTACGAGTTTCTTGACGAGTTCCTTCCTGATGATGAAGGCAATCCCAATGAAGAGAAGCCCCGCTGGCTGTCTGAAACGTTCGCCCTGAACAATCTGGATAGTGAGAAGGCTAAGTCTACTGTCCGCTATTACGCCCTCGATCCGAATGAAGAGCATGATGGTGAATGGCCTGAGCTGATCGAGACGCCTGCTATGGTGACTGTCGTTCAGTGGAAGAAGGGTGAGAAGGAAGGCAACAACATTGCTTCCACTTCTGCCATGCGTTCTAAGGATGCAGCTAAGGCTCCCCCTCTGGTCAATCCCCCGAAGGTCTTCCTGATGGATGATCCCGATGTGGAAATCTTCCTCTCTCTCCCTGATTGGGTGCAGGACAAGATTAAAGCTGGCCTAGAATACGCAGGGAGCCTCTTGGAGACCCGTTTGAAGTCTCACAAGGGGGGTCAGTCGGACAAGTCCTCAAAGGCCGCTGACGAGGCTCCTAAGCGGGCTATCGAAAAGAACGCTGATCCTGAGGAGGTGGATGACTCTATCCCTTTTGACAATGCGCCTGCTGACGCAGAAGATGGGAAAGATTGGTAATGGCTAAGAAGTTTATCAACGATGGTGACTTCGTCACAATCAATACCAACAAGTTCGAGAAGGACCATGGTGTAAAGAAGGGGAGCCTCGCATATATTGCGGGGCACCGAGCCTTCCCCATCAGTGAGCAGAACCCGTACACACAGCGTATTAAGTTCTTCGTATCTCTGGTGGATAGTGATGGGCATGTCGTTATTCGTCCCATCTATTTGATGGACCCCAAGTCCCTCAAGCTGGTCGACGACCACACTGCTGCTGAACTCAACGCTATTTTCGAGGAAGACTTTGCTCAGCCAGAAGAAGTGGCTGAACAGTATGAACTCCCCCTCGATGCAGCCACTCATTGACGCCGATGTACTACGATACGAAATTGGAGCTGTGGGTCAGTACACCAACGATGATGGTGATCTTGTGTATCGCGACTGGGATTGGGTCGCTACTGCTTTTGATGATCGTATTAGAGATATTTGCGATTCTGTCGAAGCGACTCAACCCCCGATCCTCTACCTCACAGGTGACGCCAAGCTACTTAAGGATGCCTACGTACCAAACTACCGAGAAAATCTTGCAGTTGGAAAGGTATATAAGGGAACTCGAAAGTCAGAGAAACCTTTCCACTATCGTAATCTTACAGCTTATATCCTCGCTCGATACGATACAAGGGTTGCCAATGGATGCGAAGCAGACGATCTTATCTGCATTGAACAGCATTCGAGATTGGACCGTGGTGACACCATCATTTGCACCCGCGATAAAGACCTACGACAAGCAACAGGTTGGCATTACGGATGGGAATGTGGTAAGCAACCAGAATTTGGACCGATAGAATATGATAGTTTTGGAACGATCTCCTTGGTCAAAGGTAAGTCTGGAAATAAGATTGTCGGAGGAGGAGAGAAGTTTTTCTTTGCTCAACTCCTCACAGGAGACAGTGTGGATAACATTGGAGGACTCAAGTCTACCGGACCCGTTAAAGCTTACCAGCTTCTCGCTGAAGCCAATGACCGAGAAACTTGTCAGTCTATCATCAAGGGCGTCTATCAAAGTCAACACCCCGATAACTGGCTACAGCTACTCCAAGAACAGTCTGACCTTCTTTGGATAGTGAAAGAGAGGAACGAAGATGGAACGCTCAAGAGGTATGAATGGCTAGCTACCTGAAATACAAGAGCAAGAAGTTCGAGCTTAAGAAAGATGCTGTAGCTTGGACGAAGAAAGAGAAGAAGAACTCCCCCGGTATGGGGCTCAAGATTGAAACCAACTACAATGCTGGTGAGCCTATGCCTTGGGAAGGCGTTATCTTGAAGAGGAAGTAATATGGAAATTCTACTTATTGCATATGCCATTATTGCCGTTATCACCGCAGTGGTTCACGTCAATCTAGTCGCCCAAGTGGGACATGGATGGTCGTATGTCGGCCCTTTTAATTTCATTCTTAGCGGCCTTCTCTGGCCCTACACCATCTTCGCATGGGTTTACTACTTCGTGACTAAGGGATAATGGCTGGACGTATCGGCGGGCCTAAGACCCGATGTTCTAACACTTGGACGGAGGCTCGCTTCCGTTCCTTTATCAAGGGAAACCTAAGACGTGCTACACAGAAATGGAAACCCATTCAAGACTGTGTGCGTGAAGCTCGTGTAGCACGAGGACTTTATCTGTGTGCTGGTTGTGGGAATGAAGTTCCCAACACCATCAAAGACGAGGATGGGAAACGTATCAAGAACGTACACGTTGACCATATCAATCCGATTGTTGATCCAGCCGTAGGTTGGGTTAGCTATGACGTAATGATTGACAGGATGTTCTGTGAAAAGGAAAACCTGCAAGTGTTGTGTTTCTCGTGCCACAAGATAAAGACAGACGAGGAGAAGGCTATTGCCAAAGCTCGTCGTACCAATGAGGATGATGATATTGAATAATGAATTGCCCTACACTGAATTTCATGGCTACTCACTCTTCACTGACGTGATCAATCCCACTATCCGGGCTTGGAACCGAGCCAACACTATTTACAATATCAAGGAACGCCACGGAGATAAGGTGGCTTCCAACTATGTGTCTAAGCTTGAACGCAATGATCAGCTCGCTGTCTTCTCTACGATGATGACTGTAGCCCGTGACGGTTATGAGAATGTCCGTCGAGCCATCTTCCGTGAGACTAACGCTACGGCTGCCCTGAATGCTTAACATCGCTATCGACTATGATGGTACGATAGACGCTGATCCAATCTTCTGGAAGAAATTTATCAAGCTTGCTAAGCTTAGTGGACACAATCCGTACATCGTAACCTATCGTGATGAACGAGAAGACCGTACTCCTGCCATCAGAGAGTTTGAAGAGATCGTTCCAGTCTACTACACTTGTGGTGTATCTAAACGGCACCATCTCGAACACATCGAAAGGCTTGAAAAAGATCAGCTTCCACATATTTGGATTGATGATCGTCCAAAGACAATTGACAATAATGGGCCTTTGACTGAAGAGGAGCTTGCCGAATGGCGGAAAGTAAGACAGTGAACGCTAACCCTAAACAGATTTATGGGGATAAGAAAGCTGATCTGTCACTGATCACACCAGCTATGGAATATCCTCTGGCTCACGCTTTCATGCAAGGTAAGGGCCTCTATGGCCCCTACAACTGGCGTATCAATCCAGTAGAGACTATGACTTACATCTCCGCTGCCAAGCGTCATCTAGGACAGTTCCTAGAAGGTGAATGGGAAGCAGAGGATGGTGTTGAACACCTTGGTCATGTGATGGCGTGTTGCGCTATCATCCTTGACGCACAGGCTTTCGGCAATCTGATCGACAATCGTCCCACTCCGGGTAGCAAAGGCGTATATGAAAACAGCACGAAGATGATCGAGAAGGTCAAGCGTACTGTTGCTGAACGAAAGAAACTCAGTGGCACGAATTCTAGTTCTTGATATTGAAACCACTCCCAATCTTGCTTATGTCTGGCGCTTCTTCAAGGAGAACGTTGGAGCTAAGCAGGTTGTGGAGCATACGGAGATTATGTCCTTTGCCTACAAGTGGCTTGGTGAGGAGGAGGTGTTCTACTGGGACACTGAGATCGCATCAGAGAAGGACATCCTCCCCTACTTGATGGAGGCTCTCGATGCTGCTGACATGGTTATTGCTCATAATGGCAACAAGTTTGACCTTCCTACTATTCAAGGACGTGCTCTTGTCGCCGGACTCAAACCTCCCAGTCCATACAAGACTGTGGATACTCTTCTGGTTGCTCGCTATGAATTCAACTTTCCTGCTAATAGTCTCGAATATCTCAGCGGTGTTCTGGGCGTAGACAAGAAGGATAGTCATAAGAACTTCCCCGGCTTTGAACTCTGGGCTGAATGTCTGAAGGGTAATCCTCTGGCTTGGAAGGAGATGAAGCTCTACAACATTCAGGATGTCATAACCCTTGAACAAGTCTATCTCAAGATGCGTCCTTGGATGCGACGCCACCCCAACATCGGAGTGTACGATGAAAATATTGTTCCTGTTTGCCCTAAGTGTGGTAGCAGTCATCTCCAGTGGCGTGGGTATGCTCGCACTAATGTCGGGAAGTATCATCGCTTTGTGTGCAATGATTGTGGTGGTTGGGGCCGTACTCGCACTACTGTCCTTGATCCTGTGATCAAGAAGAACCTTGTGGTGAACGCTGTTGACTAATCTCGACCCGTTCATTGCTCAGGTGTTACTGTATTACATCACAGTGGGGTTCGTAATGAACCTCACTGGCATCCTCATGGTGGCTCAGAACTATAAGATAAAGGTTGATCCAATCAAGTTGATTATCAGCACAGCCATCTGGCCTTTCTATCTCTATAAGCTTATTGAAGGAGCTAATAAATCATGAACATCACAGTCGTAGCATTGATCGTTGCATTCATTGGAAACAATCCTCAGAATGGTAATGCACAGTTTGAAGTGCAGTCTCATCAGGAGATGACTGCTGAGGAATGCGTCAAGCAGGCGGACATTCTCAACAACAATCCTGATATCCCTTTCACTATGATCTGCTCTCCCAAGATTAATGGACCTGCTGTCTAATGAAAGTGATTTGTCATATTGACGATGATCTGGACAACTCTGACATGATCCTTGTTGGACGTTCTATTTCTTATATACGCAGGGAGTCCCCAGAGTGGGCCTCTCTTGTCTACGAAGGGTCTCCAGTAACTATCGGCATTGTGAAGAACAATAGTAGTTACTCCCTGTGGGCACGAAAGGAACAACGATATGAAAGTTGAACTCGTTCCATCTGGAACACACCTTAATGATCTTGGTGTAGCAAATGCTGCACGGCGATCTTTCGGGGTTGGGTTTACTGAATGGAGTGAAGTTCCCCGTTCTCCACGAGGAAGGTCTGATCGAGAGTTGATCATGGATTTAGCAAGAGATGGCCATTGGCTGCCCTTTCGCCATCCTCACATTACACTCTCATGTGACGCCCCCATCCCTGTGGCCCGTCAGCTTGGTAAGCATCAAGTTGGAATGGACTGGTCAGAAATTAGTCGCCGATATAAGACACAGGGAATTGAATTCTATCGTCTTGATGGTACATGGCGTGAAGACGTTAAAGATCGTAGACAAGGTAGCGGTGGACTGTTAACCCCTGATATCCAAGTTGAATTATCTTTCCTTGAGGAAGGTGTGATTTATCATTGCGTCAAAGCATATGAGGTTGCTCTAGAACTTGGAGCATCCCCAGAACAAGCTAGGTTCCTCCTCCCACAGGGGATGGAAGTGAGTTGGACTTGGACTGGTTCTCTCCTTGCATGGGCTCATCTGTATAAGCAACGTACCCATAAAGACGCTCAGAAAGAAACCCGTGAATTCGCCGAACAAGTAGGGGATATTATGGATAGTATCTTTCCTGTCTCATGGGAGGCGTTGACTACATTTCAACACAAATAAGAGGACAAGTGGACCTAAGTAAAAAGATTTTGAGTGACATCACCGTGTATGGCAAGTATGCTCGATTTGATAAGGCCAAGGGCCGTCGAGAGACTTGGGAAGAGGTGGTGTTTCGTAATAAGGAAATGCATCAGAAGAAGTATCCCAAGCTTCATGAAGCTATCGAGAACGTCTACGATGACTACGTTCTCCCAAAGAAGATATTGCCTTCCATGCGTTCCCTCCAGTTTGGAGGATTGCCAATTGAACGTAACCCGTCCCGTATCTACAACTGCGCTTATCTACCTATTGAAGACACTGACGCTTTTGCTGAGATTATGTTTCTGCTTCTGGGTGGCACTGGCGTTGGCTATTCTGTCCAGCGTCGACATGTGGACAAACTACCCGCTGTTCTCGGTCCTTCTAATCCCAGCCGCCGTTACGTTATCGGTGATAGCATTGAAGGCTGGGCAGACGCTGTCAAGGTACTCGTGGAAGCTTACTTCTACGGAAAGCCGGGAGTAGAATTCGACTATGGTGATATTAGAGAAAAGGGAACGGAGCTTGTCACATCTGGAGGCAAAGCTCCGGGGCCTGAGCCGCTTAGACTTTGCCTTACTGTTGTTGAGAGCCTCCTCAAAGTTGCAATCGGGCGCAAGCTCCGACCAATCGAGGCCCACGACATCGCTTGTCACCTTGCTGATGCAGTGCTTGCAGGAGGCATCCGACGAGCGGCGATGATCTCGTTGTTCTCTATGGACGACGACGAAATGATTTCCAGCAAGTCTGGGGAATGGTGGGTTAACAATGCGCAGCGTGCTAGAGCTAACAATTCCGTTACACTACTTAGAGGCTCAGTGGATCGAGCAGACTTTGATCAGCTCTGGAAGCGTGTCCATGCAAGTGGAGCTGGTGAGCCCGGATTTTACTGGACCAACAATCTCGACTGGGGGACCAACCCCTGTTGTGAAATTGCGCTTAGACCCTATCAGTTCTGTAACCTTACAGAAATCAACGCTACGGATATCGTAGATCAGGATGACTTCAATGGCCGAGCAAGAGCTGCTGCGTTCCTTGGAACTCTCCAAGCTGGGTATACTAACTTCCACTATCTACGTCCCATATGGCAACAGACTACTGAAGCGGATGCGCTTGTGGGAGTGGGCATCACAGGGATCGCCAGCGGTTCCATCTACAATCTAGACGAACAGGAGGCTGCCGATGTCGCCGTGGATACCAATATTATTGTGGCCGCTATGGTTGGCATTAATAGTGCTGCTCGCGTCACCACTGTCAAACCATCCGGCACCTCGTCGCTGGTGGTTGGCAGCTCTAGTGGCATCCATGCTTGGCATAATGACTTCTATGTCAGGCGTATGAGGTTTGGTAAAGATGAAGCTATCTATCAATACTTGGCTCGTGAATTTCCTGAACTCGTGGAAGATGAATATTTTCGGCCCACTCAGCAAGGAGTTGTTTCTATTCCACAACGAGCACCGGCTGGAGCTACAGTCAGGACGGAAAGCGCACTAGAACTTCTAGAGCGTACGAAACGATACAACGTCAACTGGGTGCAGAAAGGACATCAGCGTGGAGACAACACAAATAATGTCAGCGTTACTGTCAGCCTTCGAGACGAAGACTGGGAGCCAGTTGGAGAATGGATGTGGGAAAACAAAGAGACGTACAACGGTATTTCAGTCTTGCCGTACGATGGTGGCTCGTATATTCAAGCACCCTTCGAGAACATTACGGCAGACGAGTTTGAACGGCTCGACAGTCTACTACATCAGTTCGACATAACTAAAGTTGGGGAAGCCAACGATAATACCAACCTTGCAGCAGAAGCTGCATGTGCTGGTGGAGCCTGTGAAATTGGAGACTTTGTATAATGACCACTAAGAAAACGACTGAAGATACTACCCCCGTTACGCTTGATCCGCTGCTGAAGCAGAAGATTGAATTCGTCATGTTTGTTCTTGACCGACGATTGTGGAAGGGCGATGAGTTCTTCAACGCAGAACAGGCTACTGTTCAGGCCCTCAAGGCTTGGGAAAAGCTGATTAAGTAATGATAAACCCCCAACCAGTTTTCACGCTGGAAGGGGGTTTTTCTTTGCCTACTCGTCTACCCGGAGATTCCGGCTGATGAGTTGTTTGATGTCATGTTTCATTTCCTTGACATCTTCTTTGATATTATCCAACTCCTGCTTCAGAAGAGCGATTTGCTTTTCATTCGTAAAGAGACGTCTAATAGCCACGAGTGCTCCACCGATAAGGGCAGTTACAAGACCATACAACCATGTGTTCAGATTGTCCCAGAAGCTACTACTCATGGAGTGTAACTCCCCGACGCAGTGAACTTAACCACAGTGAATAGTCCATCCGTAGTAACGGTCGGTGAACCAGTAGTCACGCCTGAGTAGAGCGCAGTTGGGATGCGGAGAATGACAACACCGCTGCCACCAGCACCGCCTACGCCTGAGACGTCATCACAACCACCGCCACCACCACCACCAGTATTAGCCGTACCAGCAGCACCCGGACCATTCGTAGTCTTTGAGCCATTGCCACCCCCGCCACTACCACCAGTACCGGCAGAAGTACCTGCGTAGTAGGCACCACCTCCACCACCACCAGCATACGTGACAGAGCTACCAGTAATACTAGAAGCTAGGCCCGCACCACCATTGCCACCAGCAGAAGTTCCCTGCGTAGTGCCACTAGCTGCGGAACCCACTCCTCCAGCACCACCACCGCCACCACCTGCATTGGCAGCACCACTCGCAGTGGACCCACCACCAGCATTACCCTGACCGGATGGAGAGGCAGCTCCACCAGTATTATTTTGTGGATATGCACCACCACCACCTGAGCCACCGGCTCCCGGAGGATTTGAAGCTACCTGTGATGTAGCACCACCACCACCTCCTGTTGATGTGATAGAGCCAAAGACTGAGTTGCTCCCGTTTCCACCTGAAACGTTACCAGAGCCAGCAGTACCACCAGCACCAACTGTAACTGTTATAGCTGAAGTGCCTTGGGCTACAGATGTAGTACCAGTGCGCATACCACCAGCACCCCCACCTCCACCGTATCCGTTACCGCCTGCTCCACCACCACCGACAACTAAATACTCAACATCGTAGTAGGGACCAAAGGCCAATACGCCAGAAGAAGTGAACGTGTGGATAGTGTATCCACCAGACGATGTGACCGTTCCACCAGTGGCTCGTTGTGCACCGAGGTAGCGAGCAATAACGATGCCGGAACCACCCGCGCCACCTGTGTTCGCGCCGCTCGTTCCACCCGCACCGCCACCACCGCCGCCTGTGTTCGCGGTGCCGTTTACGCCGTTTGACGAATTGCCACCGTTGCCGCCGCCACCAGAACCACCTGCACCAGCCGTCCCCTTGCCACCGCCACCACCGCCGCCTGCGTAAGTGACAGACGATCCTGAAATGGATGATGCTACACCGGCCCCACCTGCGCCGCCGATGGTGTCAACCGTTGCCGCAACACCTGCCGCGCCAGCCCCGCCACCCCCACCCGCGCTATCGCCATTGAACGATGAGATTGCACCGGCATTGCCCTGACCTGCTGGGGATACGCTGCCCGCCGTCGAAAGGAAATTACCGCCACCGCCCGAACCGCCCGAACCTGCCGTGCCACCTGATCCAACGCCGCCACCGCCGCCAGTTGCAGTGACTGAACCGAGTACAGAGTTGCCACCAGACGTGCCAGCAGTTGCGGCAACGCTCGCACCCGCACCACCCGCACCGACTGTTACCGTTAGGCTTGATCCGGGCGCAACAGAAGTTGTTCCGGTAAGCATGCCACCGCCACCTCCGCCACCTGCGGATCGGTTAGTATTTGGCGAAGCACCGCCGCCGCCGCCCCCAGCAACGACCAGATACTCAAGCGAAATGTTGGCAGTGTCCGTGACGAGGTAGCCCGAGGTCAGGAATGTGTGGATCGTGTTGCCACCGCTCGACGTGACGATGCCGCCGACCGCCTGCTGCGAGCCGGCGTAGGAAATGACGACGATGCCGGACCCACCCGCTGCCCAGGCAGTTGTACCGCCGCCGCGACCACCACCGCCGCCTCCAGTGTTTGCGGCGCCTGGCGTCGCGTTGGTGTCACCCGCCGAACCGGTTCCACCGCCGCCCGTGCCGCCAGCGCCGGTGGATGAGAAGTGACCCCCGCCACCACCTCCTGCGTATGTAACGGATGAACCGGAGATGGAGGACGCCGCCCCGTTTCCTCCGGCACCACCAATGCCACCCGAGCCGGTCGCGTTTCCTCCAACTGCGCCAGCACCACCACCGCCACCGCCACCGTAGCCCCCGCCAGCACCATTGCCGCCTGTGTTGCCTTGCCCACCTGTCCCGGCTGCACCACTTGCAGCATTCGAACCGCCGCCGCCTGAGCCGCCGGTGAGTGCAGCGCCTGCGCCTAGGTTACCACCACCGCCTCCGCCGCCTGTGGCGGTCAAGCTATTAAACGAACTGTTACTGCCGCTCACGCCCTGATTTACGCCGCCAGCACCGCCCGCACCAACGACAACAGGGTAGACCGTGCTAAACGCCAACACCGATCCACTGCCCGTCAGCAATCCGCCGGCACCCCCGCCCCCGCCCGCACCGTTACCGCCACCACCGCCACCACCGCCGACGATCAGGTAGGAGATGACAAGGTCAGTGCTCAGACTAAAACTCCAATTTCCAATCATCCCCGGAAGCATTATGACCAAGCCTTACTAACTGACAGACGAATGTTAGTCGACGAGACAACATCGTAGTCGATATAATCTACAGCGGCAGCCGCAGTACTAAGCGTAATTGCAGCGCCACCAACAGTTTTATGATTGCTACTCTTCGTCAACGTACGTGAACCCGTACCATCCTGAACCACTCGGATGCGACCACGCTGTCCAACCTTAGTGTTGGTAGGGTTACCAAGCGTACGGTTACCACCAAGGGTGACAACAAAGTCAATGCCCGTAGCCATATCCCAAGCGACAGTAGCTGCATCAGTGAGCGTCACTTCAGCCATCGCTGCCCACACTTGATCAACCACGAGAGAACGAGTAGTATCAGTACCAGTACGATACTCAGCAGCCGTAGCGAATTCGCTCACACCCTGTGCGGTAGTTGACGCATCAGGAAGATTAGCTTCAGGAAGTACACCAGTTACAGCGGCACTCTGTGCAAGGTTAACTGCACCAAAAGCAAGAGCAGTACCACTACGCCTAAATACCTGATGATCTGTCCCAGCCGCAATATCGGTGTGCACAGCGGATGCGTTAGTAGCGTTACCAACCACGGTAAGCGCCGCCCCGTTAGCAACCTTAGCAAGAGTAACATTGGCGTCCAATATCTTTGCAGTGGTGACAGCGTTGTTGTCGATAGTGAATGTAGCACCGCTAGCAGAGACAGTGATGTCTCCCTTGTCACCATCAGTCAGGCCAGTACCATCACTCCCCTTAGCAGCCAGAAGCTGCCAGTAAGCAGTTGACGTAGTGGGAAGAGTGGGAGGAGCATTGCCAGTAGTTGCCTGCAACGCCACCCAAGACGAGGACTGATCAGTCACTACATCATAGCGTACGTAAGCGGTAACACCAGAATAGGCACCACGAGGAGTGAGACTAGCACCATCAGCACCGTCCTGCCCATCTGCACCATCAACACCCGGATCACCCGCGTCACCCTTAGTGCCAGCGATGTCATGGATATCAACACCATCAACAGTGAGGGTTTCAACATCAATGCTTCCCACGTTGAGGAGGCTGTTGCTATTGAGGTCAATGTCAGCGTTCATCTCATTAGGCGTGGAGCCATCACGGCTCAGTGTATTTCGGAATGCAGTCTCAATAGCATCGCTATTGTTATTGATAGCATTCACCGCACTCGACTCATTGGTGAGTGAAGTGAGTGGAGTTAGCGGAACTACTTTAGTCATTCTTTACAAACCTTCCGATGAGTGCCTTGCCACCGTCAACGATAAACAATGCAGAGACGATGCCAGCAGCCCATTCGTAATACGGAGAGGGGAGAGCAGCAACCGACCAACCAAGGAAGGGGAATGCGCTAACCCACAGAAGGGCCGACCAATAAACTCCGAGAGGGACTACGAAGAAAAGCTGGAACCACCAAGTACGACCAACGAGTAGATTAGCCTGAGCCTCAATCCACTTCTTCGTCACATCGGCCTTAACCTGTTCCTTGGCTTCCTCGTTATCCATCCCTTTTTCAATAGTGTTCAGGATGCTGTCGAGCGTACCACCGGTGAAGAAACCTCCCACCAACTTAAAGCCACTGACAAACAATCCCCCAAGAAGATTCCACATATCATTTCCTTAAAAGAAGAGGGGCCGAAGCCCCTTAGTTAAGACTTAGCTGCGTTGATCAGAGCGTTGATCTTAGCGGTGAGCGAAGCGATTTGATTAGCAAGCGTAGCTTCAGTGTACGAAGCGGGGACGTCAGCGATAGTATTGCTGGGCGTACCACCAGAGCTGTCCGTCAGAACAGTGATGGCCGAGTTGGCAACACGCTCAGTCTTCAGCTTAGCAAGATACTGGTTGCGGTTACGGGCACCCTGAGACTTGTAGACATCATTGATATTAGGCATTCTTGTTTCCTTTGAAAATCGCGATTAGAAGGCGTATGAGGGTGATAAACCAGTTTTGGCTACCACCGTAGCTTGGGGTTGTAGGAACGGGCTGTACGGGCTCCGCAGGAGCCTTATCGCCCTTATCGTAGCCAGATGCTCGGAGTTCCTTTTCATACTTCTCAGCAAGGACAGCAATATCATTAGCTCTATCCATACCGTTGATGATACGACGAGCGTTGTAGTATTCGAGGAAGTCCTCTTTGTCACTCTCATCAATGTCATCAATATAGTCATCAAGGTCTTTCCCAGTGAACCAGCCTTCACGCATACCAACCACCAAAATGATAGCAGCATAGTTCGGGTCCATCACCAGATCAGGGTTCTTGACGAAATCAACTTTGATGCCAAGCACCGTGTTGAAATACTCTGTAGCCTTCTTGTAGTTAAAGTCCCATGTCAACTGGACGAAGCCTCGTCCGTAATAGGGCCAGTACCGAAGGTTTTTCTTTCTCCACTGTTCAGCATTCTTCATCCAATAGGCTTCACGAACAGGCTCAAACGTAGCGTTCGTTTCGAGATGAGTGGTTGCTAGAGCGTAGGAAGCCTCAGAGATGTTGAGGCCCTCCTTTTTGCATGTGGAGATAATCAGTTGCTTGTACATTACTTACCTTTGAACTTCGACTCCGTCCAACTACGGAAACGAGCAATCGTCATTCCACGAAGGAAGGGGTTAGCCGAAATCACTTTGCTAGAGACATGGTCTGATACCAGATCAGTGTCCGATGCAGAGAGGACATCCACTGCACTATCTACGCCAAGGAAATGTGCTGCATACAAATTAGCGTTCGATGTAGGAATACTGTTGCCACTAAGGATACGAGCATTCTCACGAGTGAAGAGGCGGATAGCTACTTCCTGCTGCTTAGGATCATTCCGACCATCAGCCGTCAGACCTGCATCAGGATAGCGATCAGCAAGATCATTCCACGTACTCTTCAGGAACTGGTAACGCCCAGTAGCTGTCGAGTTGGGGTTCTTAGCATTGTCATTACCACCACTCTCTGCGGCACGAATGCCAGAGTAGTAGTTGACAGGCTCACCACCAGCATCCATGTCAGCAGTCATCACTGCGTCAAGCTGAGTGACGTACGTATTCTCAAGCTGAGAGTTGAAATCACCAATCTTCATAGGCTCTTTGAGGAACCCAGTAGCCGGGTCTTCAGTAGCCGCTGGTGCCTTGAAGTCCGTCTCCATATCAAAGAGACGAGGGCCAAACAGTTCCCATTCCTTACCATACTCCGTAGTACCGCTCATGTGGGCCTTAGCACGAATGAGCGTATTGAGCGGACCAGAGAGGGCACCATCGCCAGCATTCAGTTCCTTAGCCTTGCCAACAACGATAGGGTTCTTAGCGTATTCAGGCTTGGGAACAAACGACAAAGCCGTACCATTCCACACGGGGTCTATCACTTCGTTCAGCATTTTGTTCTGAGCGGGCTTACCCGTTGCCGGGTCTAGTACAGTGACATTACCCTTCGTCCACTCTTCCTCAACCAGAGGAAGGAGAACGCTCTCATAACTATCCTGAATAGCCCGAGTAGCTTTCTCTTTCACCTTATCAGGGATGACGAGACCACCACCGCTCACCCACTTCTCAACAGAGGGATCAGCGAGGAAGTCCACAACAGAGCGATAGTCCTTCACACTGTCGGCACCGTACTTACCGATGCTACGCAGAGTGTTGGTCATGATGTTGTTCACCTCCTTGTCCATCTCAGGCGTACGCTCCTTGAAGCCCTTCGTGAGAAGTTCCTTCATAGTAGTGAGACCTGCATTGACGTCACCGTCCTGACCAATCAGATCGGGAGGAGGGGTGTTCGTATCACTGCCTTCATCATAGATGCCGAGCAGCTTAGTCATAGCTTCAACGCTCTTCATCGAGAGCTGCTTCCAAACGAAAGGACCAGCGTTCTGACCAAAGATTTCACTGACAGCCAGTAGACCACCAAGCGCGGGGTCCATACGAGCAGCGTACTCACCCTTAGCCTTGAGGGCATCGTTCTTGGCTTTGTACACAGCCGTGTCAGTCGTACCCATCACCATGTCTTCAAATAGCTTGAGCCGCTCGTTGATGGGATTGATGATGTAGCTAATGTCCTGACCCTTGGAGTTCGTAGTGAAATCACCAGTCACCTTGCCAATGTCAGCCTTAAGCTTCATCAGGATTTGAGCAGGATCACCACCCTCATCCACAAGCTGAGCAGCCATACT
>JAULBV010201045.1:0-18069 GCA_032358295.1 Pterothamnion heteromorphum | reverse complement strand
GGGGCCATTGCTAAGGCGGCTACTCGGCAGCTGGCGGTTCGCGCGCGTCGCAGGCGCGGGGCCGAGGCGTCCACGGCTGAGGCCACTGCCGCGGCCGGGGCCGTGGAGGCGTGGCAGGGCGAATCGTGCGGGGGCGGCGGCGGCGGGGCTTGCGCCAGGTCGGTGCGCGCACAGTGCCAGGTAATGCGGTGCAAGGCGGGAGGGCACGTCGGCGTGGTGCGTTGCAGCGCTCGCCCGGTGGTTGCACTTGCGATGTCGACGGGTGCGTCGGGGCGAATGAGGCGGAACTGGGGCTCGGGCTCCGGGTCGCGCCTCAGGGGGCGCACGGGCGGCGATACAGATGCGCGAGCATGTGCTTGTCGATGTTGGGGAAGGAGTGCGAGCCGTCTGCGAATCGGTGATTCCTGGATAGGCGCCTCTCTTCTCACGCTGCATCAACTTATTTAATAGAAAAATAGAAAAAAACATCATTAGAAATTCTAAAGAGCAGCCCTAATGAGTTCAAATTATGTTTATTCTAATTTAGAATAGATACACGTGTCTGCCACCGGCCACCACCCCCGACGCAGTCAAGGGCCATGCGTCCGTCCTGTCTGCTCTGGCTCGTTCTTCCCGCGCGAAGTTGCAAGAACGCACGTCGTCGTCGTCGCCGCCATGGAGGGGCAGGCCACGTCGGCGGCACCGCCACCACCGCCGGGTCGCGCCGTCGGTGGCACCGCCACCACCACCGGGTCGTGCCGTTGTCGCGTCACCGTCCTGTGGTGTGGCCGTTGGCGGTCCAATGGCCAGCGGTGGCGGCGGTGACTGCAGCACGCCACGCGCTGCGCTGCCGCCGATGGCTTGACGCGATATCGCCGTCCTCGGTGTGCCGCCGCCCGAAGATCGTTGTCGGACAACGGCGCCACCGCCCTCGCGTCGTCGTCGCCGCTCGGCGCGCCCGTGTTGCGACACCGCCCTCTCGTCCTCGCTCGACGCGCCGTGTTGCGGGACGGCCGCGGCTGGGACTCCGCTACGCAAGTCGCCGCCGCTGGTGTGCGGCAGCCACGGAAGCACATGCAACACCAGTCGTCGCTGCCCCTGGCTGGCGGCGGCGGCGGGCGCCTTTTCGACAGTCCTTATCGGCGGTGTCGTCGGCGGTGTCGTGCCGAAGGCGGTCGCGCCAGTCGACCTTCTGGCAGCGTTTGTCGCAGTACCGCAGGAGGTGGCAGCCCGAGCAGCGCATGCCACGTGCGTCAGTGACGCCGCAATCCGGCGGGGCCATCTCTGTGACGCGGCGGCCGCACACTGCGCACAGGAGCAAGTCGGACGCGTGGAAGAGCGGGTCGTGCACGGACGAGGCGGACACGGTGGACGCAGCGGACGCGCGGCACTTTTCGTCGTTCCAACGAAGGAAGGACGGCGAAGCCTTGGGCGCCGCGGCTGAGCACTGTACCGAAGAAGTGCAGGAGGTACCGTTCGGACACGAAACATGGGAGGTGGATGTGTAGAGCAACGTGCTCGGGGATGCGGGTCCACGAACGCGCGCGGAACATAGCGGTGGCGGTGGTGGAGAACAAGGCGACGAGCAGCGGGGTCCAGGGCCGCATCCAGAACACGAACCTCTCCAAAATCACCACCGTTCGCTACCCCCATCCCGTGCAGTCGCCGTGCAAACACCGCCGCGTCCTCCTCCCTGGCGTGCGACCACCCCACCGGCACACCACACCGCTCCGCCGCCGCGCGCACCCTCGCCGCGTCAAACGCGTCCCCGTCCAACCCCACCCGCAGGGCAATGCGCGGCAGCGGCTGGTACAGCTGAGGGTTCTTGTCGCAGAACAGCCCCGTAGCGTCGTCCTCCACTGACAGCATATTCTCCATCACGCGCTTGTCACTCAGCGCCGCCAGCCCCAAACCATGTCTCGTTCCGCGTCGCGTCGTCAGTCACAGTCCCAAACTGCGCACGTAGTTCGGCCCGCCGGCCTTGGGCCCCAGCCCGGCCGACGACTGCTTCCACCCGCCGAAGCACTGTCGCCGAACAATCATCCCGGTCGTCCCCCGGTTCACGTACATGTTGCCCACCTCAGCCCGCTCCGTCCAATAGTCGATCTCAGTCGTGTCCAGGCTGTGGATCCCGCCAGTCAGCCCAAATACTGTCCCGTCCTGGACCTCCAGCGCCTCATCCAGGTCTTCGGCTTTTATTACCCCCAGCACCGGCCCGAACACCTCCGTGTTGTGGAACCACAACCCGCGCTTCACTCCAAGTCGCACGCCCGGTGTCCACATGCGCCCCTCACCGCCAGCATCCAGGAATTTGGGCTCGACCAACCACTCTTCGCCCTCATCCAGCTGCGTCAAGAGCGTGCAGCAGCCTGACATTCGGCTTGTCCATGAGCGGTCCCATCGTCGTAGAAAGGTCCGACGGCGGTCCAATCTTCAGGCTCTCCACCGCATTCTTGAGGTGCCTTCGGAACCGCTCGGACGTGTACACGTCCCCGACGCACACAGCCAGACTCGCAGCGGAGCACTTCTGCCATGCGTTCGAAAAGGCCGAATGGGCCAAGTCGGTGACAGGCAGGTCCAGGTCAGCCGCGGGAGAAATCACCAGCGCGTTCTTGCAAGAAGTCTCGGCAAAGAGGCGCATGTCCTTCTTCCACGACCGCAACAGGTCGGCCCTCTCAGTTGAGCCAGTGAGAATCACAGCATCCGCCTCAGTGATCAAGTGCTTCCCGACCTCGTTCTCTGGGCATTACACAAATAACTGCACGACGTCTCGAGGAACGCCAGCCTCCCACAAGAACTCCGCCACCAGCTCAGGGCACCGTGGTGCGTTCGGCGACGGCTTCAGAATAGCTGAATTACCCGCGGCCAACGATGACAGCACACCGCCGGCGCCGATGGCCACCAGGAAGGTCCATGGAGCTGCCACAGCCACAACACAGAAGCTCTCAAAGTTGGGTGGCAGCTTCTCGGCGAGCTGCCCATAGTAGTTGGCAAAATCGATAAGCTCGCTGTTCTCGGGGTCGCCCTCATGAACGTCTTGTCCCCGTCAAAGCAAATGGATTTTGAAAAGTCGCCTCGGCGAGCGGCGAACACGTCCGCAATGCGCTCGAACAGCGCGCGCGCGGCGCTCAGCCGGCGTCTTTTTCACCCATTCAGCTTGGCCCTGGCGGACGCGGGACATCACGGCTGCCATCTCAGGAACAGTGTTGACCCATGAGCTCTTGGAGACCGGAGTGTAGCGAGAGCGGTCGAGAGTGCCCAGTGCCCACTCGCGCACGTTGGGAAAGCAGGAGTCAGAGTCCGGCTCGTTGATGGACGTGTCACCACCGTTCAGCCCAAGGATGGACAGGTGCGACGCTGGGGCCGGGCGAGGCTGCACCCGGCGCGGGCCGACAGGCACAAGGTCCCGCTTGGCCATGGCGGTGCGGAAGCGAGACTCCTCTTGACGGAAAGCGGGGGACCCTGGCTTGAGCTCGGGCAGTGCACGCCGGAAGTTGCCATCGGAAGAAGCTCCTCAAAGCGGCGGAACAGGTAGGAGATGGCGACATCGAAATCGCGCTTACGGCGCACAGGCGTGTACAGCAGCATACCAAGACCCTCCTTGGCGAGCTTCTCCGTATGAGCCGGCGTCATGCCATTGAGCATCTCAAAGCCAACGCCGGAGACAACACCAGGCTCCTCAGCCAGCAGCTTGGTGTACGCGAGCAGGAAAAGGTTGTGCAAGGCAACACCGACACGCACACGCTCAAGAAGGTCCGGGTGCAGTGCCCAGTCCAGACAGCGGAGGTAGCTGGCTTCAGTGTCGGACTTGGTAGCGTATGGCGCCTGAGGCCAGCCGTGGACGGCGGCGTCAACCTTCTCCATGGCCAGGTTGGCACCCTTCACAAGGCTGACCTTAATGTGACCAGTACCTGGGCGGGCATTGGCCCATGCCACGAGGCGCTGCTGAGAGGGCAATGCGTCTGGCAAGTAGGTCTGCAGGACGAGCCCAACGTGGAGGTCGCGGAACTCCCGCTCATCAAGGATGCGGGTGAAAACAGCGATGGTGACTTCCAGGTCATGGTACTCTTCCATGTCCAGGTTGAGAAGCACACTCGGGCTCGAGGCAGCAGCCTTGTTAAACAACGGGCGCAGTGATTGAATATCCCGATCGAGACTGCCATCGAAGTCCCAGCACTGCAGCTGGCTGGTGGCACCTGAGACCTTGACGGAGACATAGTCGACACCCTTGTGACCGAGCAGGGCCTCTGCCTCCTCGCGGCGACGCAGGACGTCCTTGTCTCGCAGCACGGCCTCGCCGAGCAGGTTGACGTGCTTCTGCTGGCCACCCATTGAAGTCGATGGTTTCCACCGGTGGGACAAACGGGCTGACCATGCGCGCACGGGGCTGCAATGACCGGCGTGCGTAGGATGGGGGACAGAATGGATCCGGCCGAGACAAGCAGACGGTCCACCAGGGTCATGAAGCATGATGCCGGTGCGGAGTCGACCAGACGACGGAGCGCGCCAGCGGCGACTGTCGGCGAGTCGGGGCGCATGACCCAGTCGACGAACGACACGGCCGGCTCGTCACCGGTCGCACGCGCGGCCAGGGCATCCTAGTGCGGCGGGGCGTCCTAGCGAGAGGCCAGGTGCACGGCGGGGTCGACCAGCGGCGGGGCATGGTACACAGGTAGCGGGTTGACGCGTGGCGACACGGCGCGCGGCACGGTGCGCACGCGGTAGCAGATGCGGCTGGGCAGACGACGGGATGTACGGGTTGAACGGACGGTGGCGGCCGGGAAGGGCGCGCAAACGCGTCAGAAGCGCCGGACGGAGCAGCGGGGCCATGGGTGTACGTCAGAGATATTGGGTGTGGAATAGGGGAGGCGGGTGGGTATGTGTCACGGGTACGTGTGGGGGAGGGTGGATGGGCAGGCGATGGATACGTGAGTGGATGGGAGTCCATGGAGGCGGAAAGCAGATAGCGAGGTCCGGGGGGTGGTGGTGAGTCGGGACGGGACGTTGAGGCGGGGCAGTAAAGGTAGAACGGGTTGCGGGGCGGAGTGGAAGCTTGGGGTTGAGTCACGACGAAAAAAGATGGACTGAGCTGTGGTCCTCGTAGTGGTGGAAGATGGGGTGCGGGGCAGGAGGTAAGCAAGCAGGGACGGTGGTAAGAAAGCTAGCGGCAACAGAGGGGACAGCACAACACGGGGCGTGGAGGGACGGGAACGGGGGGCGGGGAGCGAGACTGGGAGTGGAGGGAGGTCGGGGGCGAGTGGAGGGTGGCGTGGGTCGGGGCAGGAGAGGTGCAGCGGGGAGGGCCGAGGGCGAGGAGAGCGGTGGCCGTAAAAATGGAGTCGGCTGCGCCCAGCGCAGGTGGAGCGCGACATGCGTGCGACAGAAGAACGCCTCGCACGACGCCTGCGGATCCACATTAGCGGCGTGGTGCGGTGCAGGTATGAAAAGTACCACGGCGCCGCGCGCGCAGCACGCGGGCGCCGCGCATGGGGCAGCGGCTTGGTCGGGGAACCCGATGGTGCGGGGCGGGAAAGTGGGCGAGGGGATGAAGGGGAGGGTGAACGCAGGCTGGGCGGGTACCGATATAAGATATGTATCGGCGAGAGGGACGAGTGACACGTGTGACCGGTGGACGCCGTCTGATTCGTGCGATAGCTCGTTCCATCGAAGGGAATCAAACCCGCTGGCCGTGCCGCCCATTTGTTCCCACCATACCCGCCACCCCCTTTCTGGGCGTGCATCGCCGCCATCGCCTGCGCAAATGCGCGCCAACCCCGCCCATGCGGGCTAAAACATTATTTTGAATAACCATACCATCTCGTACATTGCGTTTCGACCACGAGGCGTCTCTCCCCTCCACCGGGTGGTCGACTCCACCCCGGCTACTCTGTACGTCCGTCCTCGGTCCGAACCGCCATGACACACCTCCTGTTCCCGCGACCAGCGGCACGTACTCGATTTCTCGGCCACGGCCCCGCGCCCCATTCCCACCCCTTCGTTCTTGTCGCAGCACACTCCGTCGCCGTACGTGCTGCGAACTCGCGCTCGTGAGTCCTCGTGCAGGAACCCATCGTCTACACCGCTTCGGCCACGTCAAAATGCTCACCAACGACCAGTACGGTTGATGCGAGTGGTTCACCACGCTGCTCACCATGTGCGCGCGCGCAGGTACAATAACACCTGGTTTCCAGAACCCTGGGGTCGTTCTTAAGTATCTTTCAACGTACAACTGGCTACGCAAGGTACCCGCACGCGGCAACTGCGACGACGTTGCACTGCGCGTGCTGAGGTTGATGTGCGAGACACCATAGCGCGCTCCCGATGTGCTCTCGTACTATGTCGCACTGACAGATACGACAATGTGCAGGCCGTGCTCAACAAAATTACGACACATGGCGTGGGGTCCAATACGGGGACGTGAACCGGCATGATGGCCGCGCTTGCGCGCTACGACGACCTACGCAGCGTGGGTGATTAAGAGGGTCGAGGCGGCCGGGGTACCCACCAACATGGACGTGTTCTCGTACTTGGCGACGCGCGCGCACAGCATCGTGGCTACGTCCCTTAACGTATGGCCTGCTGGTGGAGCTGGGCTTACGTTTCGGGCGCAGTGGGTCATGAACAGGCCACGCAGGCCATGTAAAAGGACGGACGGCTCCTGCACGGGTCGGACGGGATGGATCGCAAGCATGAGATGGTGGGCTACCCGGACGTCTTCAACGGCTGGGAGCTGCAGCGCCGCGTCATCCACAAAGTTGCGCTGATCCAGCGGAGGGTTTGCGATAAGATCGCGTGCCGTGCACAGGTCCGCTCCCATCGCGAGTCCGCTCCGCACATGGTATTCAGCACCAGCGGGAACGCCACAGTCGCCAGATTGCTCGGCGGTATTGCGCCGATTGCCAGCGGCGTAACGTCTTCGCCGTGTTCGATATTCCACGTGAACTGCACCATTATTCGCCGCTACGCATGTGGCTCTCTAATATGAGCTCGCGTGCTTGAGTTTATCCATGTACGCGGCGCATTGTTCAGTTCGGCAGTGTCCAGCCGCGCCCTCGGAAGAACAGGACCCTTGCTTATCCGTCGCCACAGACCTCTTCCCTTACGTACGTCGTGGATGTGTCGTACGAGAACGACCCGTCTGCTTCGTATACGCCGCGTGCGGCACACCCACAGCATCACGCCTTTTATTGCTGCTATTCAGGAAGAGGTTCTCTTAGACCGTTTTGGTCTCGTGGTAGAACTTCACTTCCTCCTCTCATCGCACTCTGTCTGTGTTCACGTCAGGCAAGAGCATTCCCGTTTTCTCTTTCGCGCACCAGTGCCCTGAAACAGTCCCGGCTCTTCAGTCTCAATACGATGAACGCGCGACATGCCAGCCATATCGTACCCATGTCAGGTAACGAATACTCAAGCGGATATTTACTGTAGTCTATGCCCTCCTATCTTCCTTTCGCGTATGTGGGGTGCAATATCTCAGATCCTCAACCACGTGCGGAACGAACTGCTCATCTGTCGAACAAAAGTGTCTACGGAAGGTTTTTGTTCATCTGAAGTGGTGATAGAATTCGTTTGCCATCCTCGCCTATATCAACTTTGAACGTAGTCGTTGTGGCGTCCGGAACATCATCAGGACGTCCCTCAGAATGATAAACTGTCCTTTGCAAAGACACATGAACTACGTTCCGGATGGTCACTTGAACAGCATCATTGAAGTGTTGCACGTCATCCTTTGATGCTGTTGCACTGTCCCCAATTTTTAAAACCTGCTCGGAGTTCTGAGATCTGCCTTTGGCACGCTGACGGAACTTTGTCACCCTCTCACGTCCTAATCTTCTTCTTTCATCCCTGGCGGAAGGAGTTTCCGTTCTTAGCCTTTCACTTTGTTTTTCCTGTCTTCTTTTCTTCTCCATTGCACGTTTACTTGGATCTTCTCGATACTTTCTCTTTCGACATGTACCTGAACTTCCAACCGAACCGACCGAACGCAATTGTTCTTGCGTTGAACGAACATGAGAAATTGATGCCTCGGTTCCTCGAACACTATTAATTTCATGGACGGTTACGAGTGCTGTGCCGGGCGGAACGCATGATTCAGGTAACGAAAGGCTTCCTTGGTCACACATTGTGGCTCGCTAGGGAGGGAGATGGCTTGAGAATAAAAAGGAACTTCGGCAGTATGAGCGCGGAGGCCACTTGAGGAAAAGCGTAGAGCTCTCTGAAATATTAAATATCCTCTGGCCGGTAAATGTATAATTATTTTTGGATGTCTGGGTGCAATCAGGAATCGGAACTCCTGTTCCTGCCTGCAAAACATATTTAGTCAAATTACCTGTTTAAAAATATGCAGAATAGTGCAGTAATTGTTACAACGGAATTTGCATATTTTGGAATTCGGAAAGAAAATTCCTGCATTTTGAAATGTTCTGTAGATCGTCTATATAACACCTCAAATGCACAATACACTTGGTTCAGATGTGCAAATCATGATGCCGTCGCTCGCAAGTATTTGTAATGTGCCGCGCCTCTGTACTACTTCTCAGTTATAATTTGCACGGCAAATGTAACGTGCCTCGCCACGCATGTATCCCTGCGGTACCTCTCGTATCTCTCCGCCGCGCATGTCTGCCTCGGACGCTCATCCCCACGCGCGTGTCGTCTCCCTCGCCGCGCATCCGCCGCGAATCCGCCGCGCATTCCTACCTCCAACGCGTATCTCTGCGCATTCGCCACGCAATTGTGCATCTCCATGCATACCGCAGGTCTACCACGCCGCCCATTCCCCGCTCATCCAGTTCATTTCGATCGCGCCGTGCATGAATCCCCGCCCCCGCCACCCATGCCAGCATGACTCCCGGCCCCCACCACCCATGCATGCCTCCGACGCGTATTCCTTCAGCGGACACGTGCACTGCCTCACCACGCATTCGTCGTTGTCTGCCTGTTTACTGCGCATGAGACCCGCATGTCTGTCTTTGACTTCATCTCCGGGTACGCAAGCTTCTCCGCATCCGCCGCGCCTACCTGCTCCTCTTGCTGATCATATGTGCGCATGCCTTCTGTGCCCATCCGCAAGGCATGTCAGGTGTCTGCCGTTCGGTTTCGCAGCGCGTGCCTGCCGGGAATTCATCTTACATGACCGCGGACTTCCGTCTTCTGTGGAGGTGTATCGCAATGAAGAGTACATCATCATCAATTAGACGCTGCCCACGGTTCTGAGAACCAAACAGCCCAACGGCAGTCGCGTATCAGGTAGCGTCTGCCTCAGCGCCTTGGACAGTTGAAGCAGACGTCGATCACATGTGTATGCATTGATATTACATTGCGCTTTACGGGACGACAGCACAGCATCAGGGAAGAAGACGGTCCTTTCCGGTTTCTCTACGTGGATGGTCGGCAATCCGTTCTACGTCGTATGCATTGGTATGTATAAGTGCCTCAAGTTTACTTCCGCTGTTTGGTCATCATGGAATCTAGGTCTCACAGCTGTGATGTATGCATCGGTCCCTTCGCTTCTCGCACACAATTCTGATGAAACCCACCTATCATTTTCTCTTTCGGGCGATACTCCTCATGCTTGGTCCGGAAAGTCGCTTCCCTCCTCTGCGACCCGTTGGAGCGGGGCATGTTGAAGAATTCATGGTTCTCTCATGTTGACGGCGCGAAGGGATTCGATCGCCTTCCTGATGTTCACTCGTTCTGGGTAAGGTACCATTCGAAGTTCTTCGCGATTCATGTTGTTCATTGATAACCCCCAGGTTCTGACCGCTCCCTTGTTGTAAGCGTGCAGTGTCGGAACCATCATCTTCGTTTTCGTTTTGTAACATGAGTTCATTTTCACGAGATTGCCGGTGGAAATGAGGTGATCTATTGAAGTTGGACATGTCTTGTCCCAGAACGGCTTGCATGGCTGCAGCTTTGCTGAAGTCTCTTATCGGAGCCTGACTTCGGTTTTGCGAATTTGTATGTCCCCCAATGACTTCAGAACGTGTCCTCTCGGAGTCATGTGGAATTGCATTCCGGTTGTCGATTGGCTGAGATAGCGGTAAGCCCAAGTTCTCTGTTCCTAAAACCGGCTCATTACTAACCTGTTCTCTTCCCTGGGCCTCCGCACTTACTGCAGTAGTTCGGTCAACATCACTCCTCGTAAGGATATCTGGAACGCACAAGGGCGCTGGGCGTTCGTCTTCAAGTACTCCATGGGCGTGAACCGAAGACGGTAAGTGCGTTCCCGATCCGTTTCGAGCAAGGCATGCGTCGCTTCCAGTTGGACATGGCTCCGAGACTATACAATGGTTTCCTTCATCACCAACCATGTCTGCCTGTGACGCATGTTCCAAGAGCTGGTGTGAGCTTTGGTTGACAATCTTGTTCTTTCGGGATGTGCGCATCTTGGACCGCATTTTAAGCTTGGCCAGTTCCCTCAGAGACCACCATGCCGCTGCTTGTGCAAATACAGCAAGCTCTGGGGTCGAAGCTGCTTCGCGAATAACTCTCTCACAACCCTGTTTGTCTTTTGAACATGCTTGCGGCCAGGACATTGCACCGTACAACGTTGGTATATGTATGCTGAACAAACCCTCTAGGACGGCCATCGCATCCGTGTTGATGATGTCATCTGCGACATCAGCCTCAAATTGCAGGTAACGTTTCCCGATCTCCTGACTTTCGTTCTTCTCCTCTATAGCCTTGCGCAGGGATGCCGTGACATGGAACTCGCGAGCGAAGTGTACACCTTGAATAGGCTTTCGGATAGGCGGCAGGTACGAGTTTGGTTGAAGTCTTCTGACGTCCGATGATACAATCCCCACCGCAGCCTCAACCTTTTTCAATGATTCTGCCTGAGATTTCAAGAAGCTTCGCATTTCATCAAGTGCTCGAGTGACGGACGTCATTGCGATAGGATTCGTAGTATGTCAGGAGCGATAGACTCGGTAAGCACCTTTACGCACAGAGACGGCACGCAGAGGCGTAACGGAGGCGGCACGGCTCAACAGAGGTGGAACGTCAGAGGCGAAACGGAAGAACCGAGGAGGCACGAAGAGGCGGCAGACGTGGCGGAGGTGGCAGTGATGGCAGAAAGTGGTGGAAGAGGCGGTACAGAGGCGGCTGAGAAGCGGCACGACAAGATACGCGCCAGAGATGACAGAAGTGGTATTGCTGGAACGAGCTGGAGGAAGCTGGAGGAGAAGGCAGAGAGGGAGCACCGTTGGAGAGAACAATGAAGAAGAGCGAAGGCTCTGGTTCGCTGATGACTAGGAGAACAGAGAACGAGAGAGGCGTGAGTGGCTATATTGGGTTGATTGAGGATGGATGAGATGATGGATGAAGATGGATGAAGACAGGTGCACAGGTCCGAACAGAAGAAAGTGATGACGAGGGCAGGGGAGGGATGACCGGGAGAGAGATATCACGCCTTGGTGGCATCGCAACGCTACAAGAACGCTACAAGGTAAGGAGGCGTACCTCTTTCGATTCGTGGTACATGCCGCTGAACCGAAACCGAAACTCTATTCTCTATTTCGCGCCATCTTCACCCAACACTGGTCTGAAACGAAAGCAGATCCTCGAACGTCTTCCTATCTTGTTCTCAAGTCACAACCGTTCACGACGGTACCAAGGACATCTACAGCATCTACAGCACACTTCGCCTTTCGAGGTGTACTTCCTGGGCCACTACAGAGAACCACAAGGACCAAGTAAGAAGCTGTGCGCACAGCCTGCATTGTCGCTGGGATATCACAAGGACGTCACTATGAACAAGTACGTTTGTCCTCCTTGGTATGAATGTCGCTGTGCACTGGGGAAGCCGGTAAGTCTGTCCACGATGAAGAACCACCATCGAAAAGCCAATGCGAGAAGATACGCGATCGGACGAGGATTGTTCTGCCGAGGACCTCGCCTTCCTCTTGGTTTCACAAGTACATATGGTTTTGACAGGTACGAAGCCCTCGAAGAACACGAAACTGATGTGGAAGAGGAAGGTACTGATCCAGCTCCACAAGATGGATCACAGGAAATGAACTCTTCGCAACATGTATCTGAACAAGGTCTTCATTCTATCTCTCAACACACAATACCAGCACCCGGTCCTTCTCTACACCAAGTATCTCAGGGTCAGGCGCTGATGGAACGAACAAGAGAAGAGACAGAAGTAACAGGTGGTGTTTTACACCAGACGGAAGAGGACTTCATGGATGTAGATAATGAACATATCATCGAGTGCGAGAGCGAGCGTGAGAACGGGGGCGAGGGCGCGGGCGAGGTTCAGCTTCAGGTTCAGGTTGGAGAGTCGGGCAATTCAACTTCAAGTACACATTCATACACAGAAAACTTCGGTGGCGGTACACCAATTGGTCAATGTTCAGGCGAGAGCGACATTTCCATCTGGGTCTCACGCAACTACCGTTGGATCAACTTGTTCTTCGAACATGGCCTGACGTATTCTACCATGGACGACATCTTATCCCTTCTCCTTGCACCTTGCAAGTCCTGGAAGACGGTAATGGGGACAATATTGAGGGAGGGCACGCTTCAATCGGAACTTGTTGTATCTGCGATCTGCCCCGGGCACATGCGCTTCCCATTGTGTACGGAGGGAGATGAGAGTCGGACCACTTGCTCTGTCTGTAACTCCCCACGTCCTGCTATCACCTCACCAGGTTACAAGGAGGTAACATATATTCCTCTCCTACCACGCATATCTGCGATGGTGAAGAACAAGAAGACGTTCGAGCAGTTGCACTCGTACGTGGAAAATCTTGGTCAAGAGGACGGGTTATACCGAGACTTTGTCGATGGCGATGCGTACAAGAGGCTTCAAGTTCAGTTTGGATTAGATGCAATGAAAAGAGACATCTTCATCGTGCTCTCCGCTGATGGCTTCCGACCTTTCAAGAACAAGAACTATGAAGTCTGGTCCTTCATTGCTGTACTGATGAATCTGGCGCCCAACCAGCGCTACCGAGTTAAGAACCTGCTCCCGCTTATGTTCATTCCTGGTCCAGATGCTCCTTCTGACCTCGACTCCTTCTCAATTCCGTTTGCAGCCGAAATGAAGCGAGCCTCCGAGGGCGTGAAGCTTCTATTTTTCGATGGGGTGGAAAGGATTGTGCGCGTTCACGTTCTCTGGTGTCAAGGTGATACGCCTGCAGTTTCCAAACTTGCCGGACTTGCCGGTCACAAAGGGAGATGCCCGTGCCGTTCTTGCCATTTGCGAGGGTATTTTTCCGTTGCGAGTCGCGGGTACTACTTTCCATCCAGCGTACAACGATCCACTGCCGATGGCGGGACAGTTGTACTTTACAATCCACGGAGGCTTGTCAGGAGAACGAACGCATCTATATCAAGTGCGATCGAGCGCTTAGGCGCATGTACGACAAAGGCACAGAAGACACAGGTTCGCCTAGATACTGGAATAGCTCATTCTTCAGTTCTTTTGAGTATACCAAACGTTGTGCCCTACCGATCCTTTCCGCATGACATTATGCACCTGTTCAGCAATATACAGAAGGATCTTCTCTCGCTTCTCCTCCGATCTACCGAGGAACCGTACACAATCCAAGATGATAAGTTGGAAGTGCTCGACGCAGAGATGAAGAACTGGGGCACGACCATTTCCGGGCAGTTGGCTGAGCGCAGACCGCAGAGTTTGAGTTCGTTCAGTACTTGGAAAGCAGCCGAACTCAAAACCTTTACTCTTTCACTCGGGCTGATCGTACTTCATGGGTATGTACCGAGAACCTATCTCGACGGAATGAGACTGTTCTCTGACATATTCGAAGCGTGCAGTCGATCAGTCCTTGGCAAGAACGATGTGGATTTGGTACACGATCTTGCTGTACGATTCGTTGTACACTATGAGCGGCACTACTATAGGTACGATGCAAAGCGCGTGAGCATGTGCAAAACGCAAATTCATATGCTGCTGCACCTGCGTGAAAGCATGTTAGAATGCGGTCCGCTTCTCGGTGCGTCTCAGTACGTAATGGAGAGGTTCATCGGCTGGAGCGCCGGTCGATTGAATGCAAGAACAAAGGCGGCGGAAACACTCACCAAAAGCGCTGTTTTCATGCAGTCCCTCAACATGGTTCAGGGGAAACCATTCTATGATGATATGGAGCGATATGAGGAGACGAGGACAGCAGGTGGCTACGTACCTCTCCCTCCGATGAAAACCTACAACTTGGATGCGACTGAAAGCAACTCAAGGTTCGAAGCGGATAGAATACGAGGGCTCTTCGCACGATACCTGCAGAGGAAATTCATTGGAATGACTAGAAGTGAGGCTCAGGCCGTTGCTACAACATGGAAGGATTGTACGGAATGGGCTCGCCTTCGTTTCGTCCTTGCTGGGAGCACTCAAACAGCACGCTCATCATCTGATCTGTTCAGATCACCTGGAGAACCGGATGGTACGAAGAGGTCCTCTTGCTTCGTTGCTGCTGAAATGGGAGATAGCAATTCAAGTTCACAGATCTACTATGGTCGTCTGTTGCACATTCTCCTCATTGACCTCACTTCATGTACTACCCAAGATTCTAATCTTCTGTCCCTTCAAAGGTTTGAGTGGAGGGCAAAGTACAGAGTAGCTATCCTGGATTGGGCGAGCGGTCTAACGAAAGGAGAACAGGGACAAATTTTTAAGAACTCGAACATATCGCAATCATTCTCAGCGATGACCATGGAGGACATGTGCATCATTGCAAGGCTAATAGGAGTTGTTGAGCATGTATTCCCGACAGGTGGCACGAGTGGAGACCAAAACGGAGACGTATCTCGACCTACTGGTCGTGGGAGAAGAAGGACGTACTTCATCGATCATAAAACAAGAGAAGAAAGGCTTCTTCACCGCACTTCAACATGTTTGGATGGTGTGAATCGGACACTGGCTGGACTTAGGTGATCCGGTGGCCAAGGAGGAGTATGCGGCGAGCACTGCTACGAGAATCTCTGTCACAAGTTCTCATGTTGCGCGAGTGTTGGCTCACACACAAGAAGGGGACCTTATGACTCACTGAATCCGACTAGGCGGTTGCACAGCTGCCTACGAGGGGCGAGGAAATACATCGAACTTCAGTACGAACTGGATGGTGCAGAGGTGGACACGGGCTCGTTCAGAGACGGAATCGGCCTCATACAACTTCGACTGGTCCCAACATCCCCGGGTTCTTTTCCTGATGGCGTGGAAGTGAAATGAAGAATCCTTCGAGGCGCTGACGTGGGCACCGACTCAGGAAGGAACCGACTCCTCTCTCGCGCAGATTGGGTTCTGCCACAGGCTAATGAACGCTCGACAGTCCAAGAGATCCACTTGGTGGTGAGGCGGGCACGGATCGGGGGCTGAAATGCCTGCTGTGGACCGCTTGTGGACGTGATGGCGAACTTTGGTGCATAGCATAGCGTTCGCATTCTGCATATTTCAAGCGCGGACCCAAGGAATGCCTATTGTGAGGAAGCGGGTACGGGTGCGACATCTGGTGTGGGTGGAACATGTGCCACCAGTGGTGCTCATACATGAGCAGAAGGCACTGCAAGCGGGCAATGGTGTTGGGACAAGATGGAAGCGGGCTGATTTGAGAAGCACTCGGCAGCGAAAGTCGTGGAAGGCTTGGCCGTGATTCGGAACTTGCAGGGTCCGCCTCGGAGTGGACTGAAGCGTTTTGTTCGGTACAGGTACGGGAGCACTCGCACTACGTACGCTCTTGCGCGCATATCAGCCCGTTTTCAGGTGTGGGCGTTGGCTGCCATATTGGAACGAACTCTACTCTTCAGTGGATATGGAGTGGACGTTATATTAAGGAATGACTCCGGAGCAAGATTGCGTGGGCGGCCCAAGCCTTCTATGGAAGTGGAGTTGGCTCCAGGACACACACTCGGGAGAATGGATCACCGACCTTGGCCGCAAGGCAGCACATTGAAGGATGAAGATTGGAGTACACACAGGCGCTGACGGGGTTCAGACAAGGGAATCTTGTGCCGGGAACGGAACCCAGGGCAACCTTTGCTACTGGCGCTGCTTCAGGTCGACTCTGGGTTGGACTCGACCTCAGTGCCTCGTCCCTCCTTGTTGTACCCGAGTTGCCTTCGTGCCGGACTCATGCATGAACTCGGCTATGATCAGCGTGAGAGGGGCAGGCATGAGCGAGGGAGAAGGGAGGGCGCGTGGACGACGATGTTTCGGGAATTGGCGCAGGCGAAGGGCGCGCGCATGAGCGCGGGCTGGAGTGCGGACGAAGGGTGGGTGAAGGTGAACGAGCATGAGCGCGGCCGAAGGGCAGGTGCATGTGCGCGACCATGAGCACGGGCATGAGAGCGGGCGAAGGGCGGGTGCAGGGGCTCGAGTATGAGATCGGATGAGACGCGGGCGCGGCGCGGGCGCGGAGGGGGAACGCGCCCTGCTTTCACGACCTCCCCTCACGTCATGGTAGGTATGATATCACATGTCACGCAATGTAAGGTGAGTAGCTGTACGTGTCACGATATGGATGCAAGAGGAGATGTGACGTGACAGAGTTAAGGTAGCAGCAGTATAATACTCGTAGTGCTATTTAAGAATTAACAAACATGAAGCCGACCTTAAATTGATACCCAATTGCTCCTGAAATTGTAACCAAAAAACCGCTATTCGCGTCCCCAAAATCGAAATTTTGAATAAATGTAGGGGGTCAAAAACTAGCTCAAATCAGGTGCAAAAAGAGTGCAAAATACAGAGAACATTTTCGTGAAAAGCCGATGTGAACTGCTCTCCAATTGCTACAAATTTACTCGCATATTTTCTGCTTGGGTGGGCGACGGCGCGAGAGGCTTCCGCATGTTCTCGATCATAGGACGCGAGGCAGAAATTGTTGCAGGTCGTGTCGCGATCGGGCTTCAGCACGCGGTACAGCGCGACGTGCTTCGCTTGGGACCACGCGTGGACACAACTGAGAACTGCAGCCCGCCCCCGCGTTGCACGCGGCGGTGTCGCACTACGACAGAGGCACGTGGATGGAAGAGGAAGGGTTGGGAGCATGCGCGACATGGCGGTGTGTCTGTTTGGTAGGTTGTGCGTGATGTCACGTCTCGTACCGTACGACTCTGCCCGCACGTGCGCGTGTACCATGTGGCGAACGATGGGGCATGCAGCGTTCGGCGCTATTACGTAACTTACCTTTGATCTACGAGGTTGTTCTGGTACAACTTTACAGTGGCAACCCGAAATAGGAAATAATGCGATTCGGTAATTAATTTTCGTTCCTGAATATCAGATTTGATGATCATAATTTTGCATGGTCTTATTTTATTATTACATTATAGTGCATTACACTTTAGGCCGAGGACATTTTTCAGTGTATACCACAGTCCACCCATTCTTAATTCCGCAATACAGGGCCTTTTGACGGAGAGCATTTATTTCACGTCCTGAATATCGGTATTGGGGAGGAGAATCTGCGCAAGTCGCCGGATAATTCTAGTATTCCTCATAAACTACTTCGCGCCGCCGCCTTGCTCGCCGCGCCGGTTCCCGAAGATCAGCAATTTGCGTCTCTCGCCGCTGAAACCGCAACTCACGTCCTTTCTTCTTCGCCCGGCAGCCGTGGTGCAGTCGCGCGCCATCACCACTACCGCATTGTCTACTTCGACGCCGCTGTCGCGTCTGCACTGCCTCGTGCGCATGTGCGCCGTCAATATGGCCCGAGGCGCCCTCGTTCCCGCCCCCTGCGCTTGGTCACCTTTCGGCCGCGCTTGATAGCATCCTCCCACCGCACCTGGCGTCGCTGCAGGCCACCACGGCCCCTTTATCCATGCCCACATCTGCGCCCGCGTCCTACCCTACTGCCGCCCCGCCCACGGCTTAATTATCCGCGCTGCGCTTCTTCGAGCTCGAATGCAGGCCGAGAGTGTGCTAGCACACTCTCGGCCTGCATGCAGGATTCGCAGCAAGGATGCGGGAGGACGCGTACTGTAAACCTATACATATTGTAAATTGATATATAGAACACTGCATGGTAAGTTTTAACGTACCGTCAAAATTTAACGGTTCACACCGTTAAAATTAGTGATCCAATGGATCGTCGGCGATTGACAGTACGGTACCGTCAATTTCGGTAC
>JAULBV010200934.1:0-18105 GCA_032358295.1 Pterothamnion heteromorphum | reverse complement strand
AGAGTGTCCTAATTATGAGGCAACGCTAGAGACAAAGATCAAGAGCTACAGTGTGCTCTATTTATGAGGCAACAGGACGCGTGTTAGGGGTGTAAGGTGGGGAAGGGTGTTGCTTTTGGAGGATTTCTAATTTTTTAAGAGTCGAGAATCGATTTAAGATGGGTGCTGATGAGCTTGGTGCTGATCTTCTCGGCGGGGAGATCGTAGATTTTTTGGAGGGCTTTTTTGTAGGTGCTCATTTGCCCTTGGTAGGCGTTGATGAGTTCCATCTCCATGTCGACTTGATCGGTTTTGTAGTCGTAGATTTCGATACGTTCTAGCTTACTAGATTCGTCGTAGATGAGGTGGAGGCGGTCGATGATTCCACTGACCCATTTTCCGTTGAGGAGGATTTCGAAGGCTTGTTCGTTCTTGACCTGTGTTCCTGCGGGGAAGTTGTCTTCCGTGAAAAGAGCGCGGATCGATTTTTCCTTGAGCGCGGCCTGGACGATTTTGGCGGAGGGGCTGGTGTCTTTTTTGAGAAAGGAGGGGGTGGTTCCTTTATCGAGCCAGAGGATTTTTTCGAAGTGGGCGTGGACTTCATTTCCGAGACGGATACCGTCGTAGTTTTTCGTTTGCGGGACTTTGTTGGCGCTGGCGGAACTACGACCACGGAGGGGAACCGCTTTGCCGAGTTGAATCGACGGGGCGGGTTCGGGTGGGGTGAGGTCTTCCTTTTCGTCGATCCAATTGGGGTTGCCGTTTTGGTAGGGGATCGGTTCGTCTTCTGAGGCGTTGACGTTACAGACGGTGCGGCGGAGGAGGTTGGCGTGGGAGGCCCAGGGGAGTCGTTCTTTTTTGGTGTCTTTCTTGCGTGATTTTGACTCGTCGTATTGGAAGACGTAGAGGCCTTGTTTGGCACGGGTGAGGGCGACGTAGAAGAGGCAGAGGGATTCGTAGCGTTGAGCTTGTTGCCACTCGGTGTAGGCCTCTTCGAGCGGTGGGTAGAGGGAGTTGATCCAGCTGGCGGGCTTGTCGAGGAGCCAGGAGCCGGGGTGCTCGGGCGTGCCCGCGCCGGTGACGAGTTTGTAGTTGGTGCCGCTGGGGACTTGTTTGTCGGAGAGGTCGGGGAGGAGGACAATGTCAAAGCCGAGGCCTTTTGATTTGTGGATCGTCATGACCTCGATGGCGGCTTGGCCGGGGGCTTGGGCGATTTCGAGTTGGTCTAAATAATCACGGAGAGCGCGCGGGCTGCGGGAGCCGCCGGGGGTGGAGGCTTGGCCGGTGTCGAAGTTGTCGAGGGCGCGGGAGAGATCACGGAGGCGTTGTTTTGAGTAGTCGCCCATGGTGGATTCGAGCGGGTTAAAGAGGCTCCCGATCATATGCGCGTAGCCGTTTTCTTGAGCTTGGGAGAGGAGGTCTGTCCAAGCCCAGTCCCAGGAGAGTTGGCCGCTTGTTTCGCCAGTGTAGGATTCTTGGAGGCGCGGGTAGAGGGGAGACATGCGGAGCATTTCGCGGGCAAAGGAGTGGTTGGGGTCAGCGAGCCAGGCGACGAGGGCGCGGGTGAGGCTGCCGATGATTGAGTCCTCGGTCGGGTTGCGGCTGCCCGCTTCGATGACTTCGTAGCCGTGTTGGCGGAGGAGTTCAGCGTAGTGGGTGACCTGATCTCCAGAGCGGACGAGGAGGCCGCAGCTGACTTTCTTTTTGCCAATTTTGAGGGCTTCAAGGCGGGCGAGGAGAGCGTTTTCCATGCCCTCGGGTTCGGCACTTTTTTCGGGGATGATTTCGACACAGGCTTCGCCTTGGAGTTCTTTTTTGGCGGGGTTGTGGTCTTGCCAATCCCAAGCGGCCGCGACTTGCTCGCCGAAGAGTTCGGTGAGGATTGATTTGTCGGAGCAGGCGGCATTGACGAGTTCGAGGATAGGAGCGGCGGAGCGGTAGGAGTCCTGCATCGACTGGACCTCGATCCCGCCTTCGTAGCGGCGGATAATGCGGTCGAAGAGTCCGACGTCGCCGCCCCGCCAGCCGTAGATGGCTTGCTTTTTATCACCAACGACAAAGAGAGATCCGTCGCTGACTGCTTCCTCAATGAGGGGGCTGAGACCGTCCCATTCGGCGGGGCTGGTGTCTTGGAATTCGTCGAGAAACCAGTGGTCGTAACGGCCGTCGAGGCGGTAGTCGATCTGTTCGCGTTGGAGGCGTGCTTCGTCGCTATGTTTCCACGCGCCGAGGAGATTTTTAACATCGCTGAAAGTGAGCATGCCACGTTTGCGGAGGCGGGTTTCGCACTCGGTGTCGAGGCGTTGGATGAGGTGCTGGATGGCCTCGCTGCGCTCGACGGCGGCGGCGAGTTCGCAACCAGCGAGGAGTGCGAAGAGGCCGCGCCATTGTTGGGTTTGAAGCGGGTCGAAGTCGTGTTCTTTGCGTCCTGCTTTAACGCTCAGGCTTTGGCCGTCGGGCAGGGCGGCGAGGTTTTTGATGAGACGAGGGAAGAGCGTTTTGTTTTTGTTAGGGAGATAGCCGCTTCCCACGGTGTGGTCTTGAGCGTGGTCGAGGAGGTCGGTGAAGGTTTTCGGAGTGTCATCGTCGAAGCTTTCACGAAGGCCAGTGAGGAGACCGTTTTTCTGGGCTTCCCAGGAATTGATGTCGGGGAGGTTGGGGAAGCTGTGGCGTGGTTGGCCGGGGTTGTTGCGCCATTGGTAGAGCCAGTTTTTGATGAACTCTTCCAAGAGGCTGCGCACTTTTTGTTTTTCTTTTCCGATGTTGGCGCGGCTGAAGGCGTGGATGAAAGCTTGGCCATCTTCACTTTCGAGGAGGTCGCTGAGGAGTTCCGAGGTGAGCTCGTTCATCGCGAGTTTTTCGGCGGAACCTTGGAGGAGGGTGAAGGTGCCATTACTGAGGCCGAGTTCGTATTGGAAGCCGCGCACGATGCGGGTGAAAAAGGAATCGATCGTTCCTAATTCGAGACGGGGGAGGGAATGGATGACTTTTTCGAGGACAGGGGCGACGGGGAATTGACGTTGGGTGGCCTCGTGGAGTTCGGCTGCTTTTTCGGGGTCGAGGGTGCTTTCGGCTAATTTGGTGAGGACGGAATCGGCGAATTCTCCGGCCGCTTTGCGGGTGAAGGTGAGGGCGACCATGCGGGCGGGGTCGATTTCCTCAGCGCCGATGAGACCGATGACGCGGTTGCCGAGTTGGTAGGTTTTTCCTGATCCAGCGGAGGCGAGGATGACGAGGTTCTGGTCGAGGATATGGGAGGATAGTGACATGGCGCGGGCTAGGGAAATGGGGGCAGGATTTACTTGGTGAAAACTAGCATGGATGAATGAGCTGCGACGAATCTTTTTGCTCATTTCAAGGTAAGAAAGGGATTTAGCTATGTGTAGAAGCGATATATGACATTGAGGATTGGTTGTGAGCTTCCTCCTTGCCAATTGTAATGCTCATTTTAATCTGACTTATGAATATGAGACTTTTACTGACCTCGATCATTGCCTTTGGAACGAGCAGCTTCGCTTTTTCCCAAACGGAATTTAAAGAAGCTAAGAAACCGAACTTTGTTGTCATCTTTGCCGATGATCTTGGTTACGGGGATCTTGGATGCTTTGGCTCGAAGACGATCAAAACCCCAAACATCGACGGGATGGCGGCGGAGGGGCTGACCCTCACCAGTTTCTATGCGCAGACTGTTTGCGGGCCTTCTCGTGCTGCTCTGATGACTGGTTGCTACCCGCCGCGTATTGCTGTTTTTGAGGCCAGCAAAGGAGGACATCCACCTTTAGCCAGCTCTGAAATAACGATAGCCGAGGTCCTCCATGAGGTCGGGTATCGCTCCATTGCGATTGGGAAATGGGGACTCGCTGGCCACCACCAAGATAGTAAAAAACACCTTCTCCCTCTGTTTCCGACGAACCAAGGCTTTGACGAATTCTTTGGCACGCCCGGCAGTAACGACTCAAAAGTAGTTCTCTATCGAGGCGAAAAGCTTCTCGAAAAAAAGGCCGACATGAGCCAGCTCACGAAGCGTTACACCGATGAGTCGATTCGCTTTATCAAGGAGAACAAAGCGAAGCCTTTTTTCGTTTATCTCGCGCACACGATGCCCCACGTCGAGCTTGCCGTTTCTGACAGATTCAAGGGAAAGTCAGCGGGTGGACTTTATGGAGATGTGGTGGAGGAGATCGACTTCAACGTCGGGCGGATTCTCCAGACCCTCAAAGAAGAAGGGCTGGATGAGAACACCTATGTGATGTTCATGAGTGATAATGGCCCTTGGTATTTTGGGCGGAGCGGAAAGCATAAGAAGCGCTTTGGCAAGAATGCGATTGCGCATGGAGGAGTCGCAGGCGCACTCCGTGGTGCCAAGACCTCGGGCTGGGAAGGGGGGCCGCGTGTGCCCTTCATCGTCCGTGCCCCCGGTAAGGTTTCAGCAGGGAAAAAGAGTGACGCCGTCACCGCAACCCTCGATATTTTACCAACTCTTGCGACTCTCGCAGGTGGGCAAGTTCCGCAGGATCGGGTGATTGACGGACAAGAACTCAGCTCGTTTTTTAGATCTGGAGAGGCTTCACAAATTAAAGAGAAGCCCTACTTCTTTCATGTGAAAGATCGCCTCACAGGTATTCGCTTTGGAAAGTGGAAGCTTCACCTCTCGCAACCCTTTGATAAGAGCTGGCAGCACTACAGTAAGGGCGAAGACATCCCTGAGATGCCCACCCCGCAGCTCTATGACCTCAGCGCAGACCTTGGAGAAACAAAGGATGTCGCGGCCACTCACCCCGAAGTCGTAGCGACGCTTCAGAAGCTTGCCGAAGAGGCACGGAAGGACTTCATAACGAACGGTCGTAAAGGAAAGCGCGCGCGCTAAAGATTACTGTGCGTTGTTTGCTCTAAAGATTTGTTGAGGAAGAGAGGGCTGTAGTTTTCGAACTTGGGGTTGGGGTTGGGTGGCCAGTAGGTGTTGTTTTTGATTTGTTGGAGAATCCATAATGCGAAGTCTTGGGCGCTTTGTTTTTCTGACTCGCCGTAGTGTTCCCAGAGAGAGGTCGACGTTGGCTTTGCTTGATAGATGGCGTTGGGGAATTCGATTCGCTTCTGTCTTGGCATGGTTAAAGGATATAATTTTTGAGGCTCTAGGTCTGAACTTCTCCTTGCCTCAAGCTATCGCCAGCACTAAAATCACCATTGTGAACTCCATCAAATACTCACTTCCAGTCGTAATTACACTTTTACTGTCAAACTGTGGCTTCTTCCAAGCAATGACAGGAAAGGGAAAGACTTGGGTAGAACCAGGGCTTAACCCCTCTACACAAGCTCACTCTACGATCAATGTCGACACCCGCATCGAAGGACGAAGCCATACCTCTCTTTCGGCAATAGACTCCAAACCCGCAGGGCCTAAATTCACAGCAGGAAAAGCCGTAAAAAACATGGCCCTGTCGGCATTCTCTAATCAACAAATTACAAATTACGTAGTAAAATCAGGAACAAGAGAACTTAGAACCGTCTACACCACAAGACGAGGCCACGACTCAAAAGGATATTACATCGTCTCTAAATCAACTAGTGTGAAAGCTAATTTACAATCTGGAAAAACCTACGAACTAAGAAGTGTTGCCTATATTCCTGAAAAAAAATATAGATTCCAAAATTACAGGGGCATAGTCATCCCCACTCTTAAAGACACGTCCACTGGAAAGAACATTAAAGCCACTGTAGTTAAAAAATAGTCTTCCTCCCTTTCCGCTAGAAATCTGGCCGTCGGAAGACTTGGGGCTCAGGTATTAAAGGTTGTCTTTTTCTGACCACCTAGGTTATCTGACACGTTAGAGCAAATAAATTTCAAAACTCACTTGGCGATGCTGAGTGGTTTTTTGGAATCCCCAAAAAATATCCCACAGTAAGATAGAATATAGAAGCCATCATCAATTAGCAAACAACCCTAGAGCCTTTAAATTACTCCGCCATCAACTACGGTGGTGGTCTGCTCTAAGGACTTTTTAAGGAGGAGAGGGTCGTAGTTTTCGTATTTGGGTTTGGGGTTGGGTGGCCAGTAGGTGTTGTTTTTGATTTGTTGCAGAATCCATAATACGCAGGCTTGAGCACTTTGTTTCTCGGACTCGCCGTAGTTCTCCCAGAGGGAGAGGGAGACGTTGGCTTGGCTTTCACCGAGGGCAAAGTAACCGACTTGGGTGGCGTCGGGGCGGGCGAGCATGTAGAGTGGGATTTGTAGGTTCGTCCAGCGGGCCTCTTTGTCTTTTCCTTTCTCGTCAGTGTAGGCGTAGCGGATTTCTTCGATGTCTTCTAAGTGGGGCGGGAAGGTCGTCGCGGCAGTGATGTTGGTGAGGTGGGCTTTACGGACGTCGTCGGCGGTTGCTTTTGTTTTGTAATCGAGGATGCGGATTGCGCCTGTTTCGGCGTGTTGCTCGATGCGGTCGATTTGTCCGGTGAGCTTGATGTCTTCGAACCCGTCGAGACTTTGGAAGAGTAAATAGACTGGATTCTTTTCTCGTGGGTTCTGATGAGTAACCATTACCATTTAGTGATAAAAACTCCGGAGCCAAACCTCGTTAAAGGAATGACATGCTTTCATAATACGCTGACGAAACGGTTAAATGGTCGCCATAAAAGTAGATCACTTATTTGTAGGTCGATATAAGTCGATTTTGGTCGAAGTGAATGAGTATTTAACGACTCTTATACACTATGTGCACCTTAATCCCATTCGACCCCTTTATGCGTCAATCTAACGATCTTGCTGTAACTTCAGCACTTTGAATTGTAGCGGAATTCTCATTAAACACCTTTGATCAGCAGATTAACAAGTTACAGGAATTCATTTCCCATAAAGTGCTCGTCACTTAGTTCGTTAGTTCGCACCACGTAATCAGTTCGTATACCTTTAACTCCTCTTTCGATGAGTTATCAATCCTAGCGCTCCCAGACTCAATAGAAAAACAGATGAAGGCTCTGGAACCATTTCTAACTTGAGTCCATCTACAATCATTGATTCAGTAGCGAGACCATCTGTTTGCTCAAACCCATATCCTAAACGAACATTATCTGTTGTGTTTCCTACAGAATAATTAACATCAAAATTCTTCCATTCATTCTCAACAGTAGAAACGAGCAACGTCCAACCACTAACAGCAGTATTTCCCATATATTCGCGTATATATAGCGCCCCCATAGCACCATTGACAGTGTCTATTGCTGATAGTATTTCAGGAGTACCAATTACCCCGCAAACATTAGCATAAGAAGCGTTAGCACCTGGAGTGAAAAACATTGCATCAGACACAGATACAGGTCCAGTCAAACTAGTGTTCCGAATCATCCCTACAGTGTCTCCAACCGTACTAGAGCCGGAGTTAAAAAAAGGAGAGCCAGTAATCCCCGCTGCAAGCTCCAGGTTGTCATACCACGAATTACTATAAACAGCCGGATCAGCCTGAATCCGATAAGCTGACCGCTGTCCGTATGTGTAACCGCTCACATTAGTCCAATTTGTAGGGTCAGCATCACTATTCCCGTTATGCGATTCAAAGTCACCATTCACTAATAAATTCTGTGCATGTGCAGTTCCCGAGACCAGTAAAATGCTTATTGCGAGTAATGCTTTTATTTTCATTTTTATTTAAGGGTTAGCGCGTGGTTTATACGCGAGCTAAAGCATAACTAAAGCCGGGCTGATAGTCAAGATGAATTAACAGCTTAAGAGATGAGGGCCGTCTAGATAGAAATAGGGGCAGGAATGAATAGTGCTAACTTAAGCCTTCTAATCGCTGTAAATTAATGGTTTTGGAGGATTCTACTCCTTATGGTTTGATCAGAGGCAGTAATGCTTACTGCACCTTGATTCTAAAAGTTAGGAATTTGATAGTGAATCATTGTTATATAATGGTTTCCCGTCGGGCCTCCCTCTTAAGTAAGGCCATTCGGGTCAAGCATCAGAAATTGTCTTTTTATGGCTGGCCAGGTCTTCCCAAACGCTATTTTAAATAAATTTTAAAGCCCATGTGTCGATGCGGAGTGATGTATTCTTTGGGAATTGCGAAGAAACATCGTAGATCACGATAGATGATAGAAGCCATCATCAATTAGCAAACACGCCCTAGTGCCTTTAAACCACTCCGCCATCAACTATGGTTGTGGTTTGCTCTAGGGATTTGTTGAGGAGGAGAGGGCTGTAGTTTTCGAACTTGGGCTTTGGGTTGGGTGGCCAGTAGGTGTTGTTTTTGATCTGTTGGAGAATCCATTTTGCGCAGGTTTGGGCGCTTTGTTTTTCTGACTCACCGTAGTTCTCCCAGAGGGAGAGGGAGACGTTGGCTTGGCTTTCACCGAGGGCAAAGTAACCGACTTGGGTGGCGTCGGGGCGGGCGAGTATGTAGAGGGGGATTTGTAGGTTTGTCCAGCGGGCCTCTTTGTCTTTTCCCTTTTCGTCGGTGTAGGCGTAGCGGATTTCTTCGACCTCCTCCAAGTGGGGCGGGAAGGTAGTGGAGGCGATGATGTTGGTGAGGTGGGCTTTGCGGACGTCGTCGGCGGTCGCTTTTGTTTTGTAGTCGAGAATGCGGATTGCGCCTGTTTCGGCGTGTTGCTCGATGCGATCGATTTGTCCGGTGAGCTTGATGTCTTCAAAGCCGTCGAGGGTGAGGGAGAAGTTTTCCTCGACGTTGATGATGCGCCAGCCGGCGTTGTATTCGGCCGCTTGGACGTGGGCGAACCATTCGAGGCGCTGGCGGAGGGAGTCGGCTTGGATGCGGATTGCGAGGGGCGGCTGACCGTGGAAGCTGGCCGCGAGTTGGCGGTCGAGTTCGGCGTGCGTCCAGTCGGTGATGTCCTGCGGGGTGCTGAGGGAATTGGCTTGGGGGTCGCGTCCGAAGTTTTCGAGGATGAGGTGGGCGAGGTTTCCGAAGTCACGGGCGTTCCATTCGACGCGTTCGGGTTCGGGCTGGTTGAAGCCGCAGATATTTTGCAGGTAGAATCGGTAGGGGCATTCGAGGTAGTCGCGAAATTTGGTCGCACTGAGTTTTTTGAGGGATTTCTCGGCGAGGCGGTTTTCAAAGTCGGGGTTCCATTTCCATGCTTCTTCGAGGTCTGAGCTGAGGTTGGCAGAGGCGGGAGGGACGTCGCGGAAGAGTTGTTTGACGCGGTGAGCGAGGTCGTGGCCGGTGCTTTTTAGTAAAAGGCGAGAGGGCTGGTAGACGTCGCCACCGAAGCTGGATTTCCCAAGGAGGAGGTCGATGCGGTTGTGTGGGTTTTGATCGGCAGGGCGCGATTGGAGGAGAGCGTGGTAGAGGTAGGTGTCGCGGCTGGCACGTTGTTGGGCGTTGCTGAGGCGGAGCTGACGGCGAGAGGCCTCTGGGAGCCAGGGGTCGGTGCTTTCGCGGCTGGGGATGAGGGTTTCGTTCATCCCGCAGATGATGAGGTGGGGGCCGTCTTGGAAGAGGAGTTCGAGCCAGCCGTAGATGTCGAGGACACGGTCAGGCGGGGCGGTGGGGTTGTTTTGGCGAAGGTTACCTAAGAGGAGATCGAGCCAGAAGGTGGCGGGGCGGTCTACTTTTTCGGCGATGGGGGCGGTTTCGTAGAGCCAGTCGTGGATGCCTGCATCGTCGGGAGTGGGGTCATCTTCGTTGCTGGAAAGAAGATAGGGGAGGAGGTTTTTGAGAGCTTTGTGGAAGCCGTCGCGGAGGAATCGTTTGCGGGAGTTCGCGAGACGGCTGAGCGTGTCTTGAGCGAGCTCGGCAGCGTCCACAGCGTGGGCGCGGTGTTTGAGGGAGCGTTCGGCCGCTTCGTCACCGGCGTCGGCGAGTTCCTGAGTGCGGGCGAGTTCGGCTTTGATTTTGGGGAGGACGGTATCGAGGTCTTTCGCGTGGCGGATGAGGTGTTGGTCGCGGAGTTGGGAAAGGGCGCGGAGGCGCGCAGGGCGTTGGCCTTTGACAAGTCCACCAGTCTGAGTGCAGGCGAGGAGGTCGAGGGCGTTGCTGATGCTTTCTTGGCGGAGGAAGGCTGACCAAGTACGGAGCCATCCTGCGATGGAGGGGGGCTGTTGTTGGCCGGGGTCAAAGAGCGGCCAGCCTGCGTCACCGAAGAGGCGGACGAGTTCTTGCGCAACTTCGGGGTCGGCGGTGCCAAGGGTGAGATCGGTTGAGGGACGTTCTTCTTCGGCCGCGAGTTGGAGAGCTTTTTGGGCTTGTTGGGTAGGGTCGCCAGTGAGGTGGACGGCTCCGGGAAGCTGGTCGGTTCCAGGCCAGAGGAGGGGTCTTTCGGCCCACGCTTCATCGAGCGGTCTGCCGTATGCGTCAAAGTGTTCGGCTTCATCGACGGGGGCGGCGATGAGTGTTTCGACGGGGAAGGGACTCTGTGAAAGGTGACGAACAAGGATCTCGGGGAGGTCGATGAGGCCGACTAGGAGGAGAGAGGTGTCGGGTTTGAAGAGGCTTTCCCATGCGTAGTCGTTGAGCGCGAGGGCGACGCTTCGGCTGGTGTAGTTCCAGCTTTTGAGGAGAGACTCGACTTGGCGTTCGAGAAGGGCGAGGGCGGCCCAGCGATCGGCTTCGATGGTGTCGGCCATGTTGTTGCTGGCGGCGGCAATCATGATGCCTACTTCGAGGAGTTCGCGGCGCAGGTTGGCGAGCGATTTGGCGAGGGGAAGAGCCCAGCCGCTTGTTTCACCTTGTCCGGGAGGTTGGGGGAAGGCGGCGAGGTAGGGTTCCCAGTCGGCGGGGGATTTGAGGGTTTCGAGGACTTCGAGCCAGGCGAGGGTTTCGATGCTGTCGGTGGCGAGGTGGGTGCCGTCGGTGGGCGGGAGAGGGCGCATGAAGTGCCCGGGGGTGACGACGCGCGGGGCGAGGCCGATATTGCGCTCGGCGAGACCTTCGCGGAGGCGACGGCCAGCTTGGCTGGTCGGGACGATGAGGCAGTGGTTGGAGAGATCGCTGGTTTGGTCGAGGGCAGTGAGGTGGTCGAGGACGCTGGTGAGGAAGGGTTGGTTCCAGTTGAGAAAGTGGCGAGTGATGGGAGATTCTGGAGGGGGGGAGGTCATTTGAGAGGGCGTGGTGATGGCGGTGAGCGTGGCAGGTTACTTGTTTTATTTTAACCGCAGATGAACACAGATGAACACAGATTTTTTTTGATTTTGATTCGTTAGACCCGTTGGATTCGCGGTTAATTTTTTAAACCGCGAATCTAACGGATCTACCTAACTTTTGAGGGAATCAAAAAAGGCGACCTGTGATGGTCGCCTTTGTTTTGAGGGTTTTTGCCGACTTCGGCGGGTGGATTTTTTCATGAGCGGGACGCTCATGCCACGCTTTTCTTTAGTGGCGGAAGTGGCGGTGCTCGGTGAAGACCATGGCCATGTTGGCGGCGTTGGCGGCGTCGATGACTTGTTGGTCGTTTTTAGATCCACCAGGCTGGATACAGGCTGTTGCACCGGCGTCGATGGCGACTTGGAGGCCGTCGGCGAAGGGGAACATGGCATCAGAGGCGACGACGCTTCCGCCTAGGGAGAGGCCAGCGGACTCGGCTTTCCAGACTGCGATATTTGCGGAGTCAACGCGGCTCATTTGGCCGGCGCCAATTCCGAGGGTGCGGTCGCTGGAGGCGAAGACGATGGCGTTGGATTTGACGTGTTTGACGGCACGCATTGCGAAGCGCATTGCGATGAGTTCTTTCTCGCTCGGGGGGCGGGTGGTGACGACTTTGTTTTCGAGGTCGTCGAGGCCGAGGACAGTGTGGTCACGATCCATGACCATGATGCCGCCAGGAGCAGAGCGGATGAGGGGGTCTTTTTTGAGCTGCAGGTAAGAATCTTCCATCTTCATGAGGCGGAGGTTTTTCTTTTTCTGTAAAATGGCGCGAGCTTCTGGTTCAAAGTCAGGAGCGATGATGATATCGGTAAAGATTTCGGAAATCATGCGTGCGAGCGGCTCGGTGAGCGGGCGGTTCATGACGATGACGCCACCAAAGGGAGCTTGGCGGTCGGTCTCGAAGGCTTTTTGCCAGGCGGCGCGGAGGTCTTCTTCGTCTTGGCCGATTCCACACGGGTTGGTGTGCTTGAGGATGCCGACGGTGGGCTTTTTGTAGTCGAGGATGAGGTCAGCAGCGGCTTCGATGTCGAGGACGTTGGTGTAGCTGAGGCCTTTGCCTTGGAGTTGTGGGAAGCAACCTGCGAAGTTACCGTAGAGGCGGGCTTCTTGGTGGGGGTTGTCGCCGTAGCGGAGGTCGGTTTCGAGAGGGAGGGCGACGTTGAAACATCCAGCGGTGCCTTCGCCACATTGGCCAAGGTAGTTGGCGATGGCGGTGTCGTATTCGCCCGTGCGGCGGAAGACTTTGACAGAGAGTTCTTCGCGGAAACGACGGGAGGTGTCGCCTTCGTGTTCGCGCATTTCGGAGAGGACGCGCTCGTAGTCGGTGGGGTCGGTGACAACGGTGACGGCGTCATTATTTTTGGCAGCGGAGCGGAGCATGGATGGGCCGCCGATGTCGATTTGCTCGATTGCTTCGGGGAGGGTGACGCCTTCGCGGGCGATCGTTGCTTCAAAAGGGTAAAGGTTGACGACGACGAGGTCGATGGGGGGGATGTTGTGCTCTTTGGCTTGCTTGAGATGGGTCTCGTCGTTGCGCTTGTGGAGGAGTCCGCCGTGAACTTTCGGGTGGAGGGTCTTGACGCGACCTTCGAAGAGCTCGGGAGCTCCCGTGAAGTCGGCGACGTCGATGACCTCGATTCCGGCCTCGCGAATTGCTTTGGCCGTTCCTCCAGTGGAGAGGAGTTCGACGCCGAATTCCTCAGAGAGGACTTTTGCGAATTCAACTAAGCCTGCTTTATCAGACACCGACAGTAACGCTCTTTTGATAGCCATGTTTTGTTTTGGAAAATGAAGCGGAGGGACTTTATGATCATTCCGCGACCCCCTCGCTAGCCGACTGGTTGAACGGTGTAAATTCTAAAAAACACTTCCTGAATTATTTAGTGACAAAATGCGGGTGCGAGTTGGTCTTTTTACGTTGAACTGGAATGCCTCTTTGCTGGACTTTTATTAGTTTCCTGCTTAAGACGCTCCGCCCCCCACAACGCATATGTCACGGTTACGAAAAATCTTTATATTATTGCTCCTTACTGGAATAGGAGTGCTCGCTGGTCTTTACTTCACCGGTTTTTGGTCAGACCAAAAGGTCGCCTTACGTGAGTTGAAAAAGCTCGAGGAACCGGCAACGGCAGAACGTGCTCAAGAGGCTGTTCTAGCGAAAAACCACGATCTTTTAAAAGTTCTCGGCCGTGCGGGAGTCGATTTTAATGCTCCGAATGCAGAGGGAAATACGGCGTTGCACCTAGCTTCTCAACAGGGAGACTGGGCGGGATTTAATCTCCTGAGGGATTTTGATGCCGATCCAGATATTCCCAATAACGTGGGAATGAATGCAACTTCGATTGTGATGGAGGCTGACGAGCTTCAACTAGCCTCGGATTTGCTCGAAGAGGGCGCATCCGCTGATTTCAAATCCCCGACAGGTGAGCCAGCCTTGGTTCACTATCTACGTAACGATCAGATTGAGAAAGCCCTCGTCCTTCTCCGCCACGAAGCGAACCCAAATGCGATGGGTGCCAACCAAGAGCACCCTCTTTATGTGGCGCTTGCAAAAGGGCAACGCGAAGCGGCGGCTGTTCTGCTGGCCGCGGGAGCAGATGCAAATGCTAAAACCCCACAAAACGATCCACTCCTGAACTATTTCCTGAAAAACTATAAAGCGCTCGGCTTTTCGGAAAGTGGGGCGACGGTTGTTCTGGGTAATTTTCTGCTCGTTGGTGCAGACATCGAATCCCAAGACCTCAGTGGTTGGCGCCCGCTGCAGTGGGCGATTCATAACCGCTTTCACCGAGGGGTTGAAAAGCTCCTCCTTCAGACGAAAGATGTGAGTGGTTGTCTCTGGCTTGCTTTAAAAAATGAAGACTACGGCACCGCGCGGATTCTTCTCCAAAAGGGAGCTAATCCTAACGAGCGAGGCCCCGGTGGCCATACGCCGCTTCATGCGATGATTCGAGCGGATCGAGCCGACCTTATCAGTGACCTACTCGGTTACGGAGTGAGTTCAGAGCAGGCGGGAATCGAAGGCCAAAGTGCCCTCATCACTGCGATTGGATTGCGAAAGACAAATGCCACCCTCGCTCTACTCAATCACGAAAAAAGACCTCACCACAGCACCCTCATGGCGCATCCTGTCAGCGAAGGATACCGTGATCTTTTTGGGCGAAAAGGCCTCTTCGACTGGTATTGTCGTAATGCGAAAGGCCTCACCCCGCTCATGGCGGCTGTCATGCAAGGCGAGCACGCTGTCGCAGAAAAACTCATCGCTCTAGGCGCGGACCGCGTCAAAGGCACCGATACCCGCTATAAAGTGTTCCCGATCCAGATGGCGGCCAAGCGCAAGGATGTCAAAATGCAACAGCTCCTCATCGGCGCACCTTATGAAGATGACCAGCAAGAGCGCAACTTCGTCATCGATCTCTCCGCGCAGACCGTCAAATATTACAAAAATGGCGAACTCCTCAAAACAAGCCGCGTCTCAACCGGTCGTTCAGGATTCCGCACACAGACAGGGACTTACGTCATTACAGATAAGACGCGCCACAAGAAATCAAACATCTACGACGCGGCCCCGATGCCTTACTTCCAACGCTTCAGCTGTGGCGCGATTGGCTTTCACGAGGGCAACACCTACTCGCGTTACGCCTCCCACGGCTGTATCCGCCTCCCGATGAGCGTCGCAAAATATTTCTTCGGCCAGACAAAACTTGGTGACCGCGTGGAGATTGTCGAGTAAAGAGAGCGCGGACAACACCCCACTCTAACCTTTCACAACTCCTTTTTAAAGTCATGCCACGCCCAACTTCCCGCCAGACTCAATCCATTCTCGACGCCTTTGGGCAAAACGGCTGGCAGGCCGAAATCATCGAAGGCCGCGAAGTCGTGCAAACGATCTTCGAAGCCCATCACACGCAGATTCACCTCCTTGCGCAGGCATTTCCTGAAATGAACGCCATCGCCATCGTCGGCGAAACCGCGATGCCGCTTGAAAAAAACCAGCTTCCCTACGCGCTTGAACTCATCATGCACGCGAACAAACAACTCACCCTAGGGAGCTTTGAATACGACCTCGACCGCGCCCAGCTCGTCTTCCGTATCACGAACCTCTTCGAGAAAGAACTCTACGATGCGCCCATCATTTCCTCCCTTGTCCATTGCGCGATTGCCGAGCTCGACCGCCTCACGCCCTACGTCAGTGTCATTCGCCAAACGCGCGAAGACCTCCTGAAGGATCTCTCACCCCGCCGCCTTCTCCAGCGCGAAGACCTCATTCCCCCCGTCCCCGGCCACGAAGACGGCAGCCTCGAAGACCTTGATCCGCTCGGTTTAGCGACGAAAGAGGACGACGACGATCCCTTTGACACCAGTGAATTCCAAAGCGGCGCGAGTGCAGAAAGCAGCGAAGAAGAGGAACTCTAGAGGGTTTTTCTGAGGTGGGCGTTTAGATCCTGATAAGAACCACGGACCACACGAAATACACGGAAATTTTCTAAACCGCGAATCCAGCGGATCTAACGAATCTTTTTGATTGGTGGAGAGCGCTAGCTATCGAGTTTAGAAGCATTGATTGTATTAAAAAAAAGATCTGTGAAAATCTGTGTCCATCCGTGGTTTAAGATTTGGATGAAGAAGTGCGGCTCACTAATGGAAACCACCTAGCTATCGTTAAAGTAAATTTCCCAGACAGCCCGGGACGATGCGTCTCCAAGCGGCTGCCTTCGTGACTTGAATGAGCGCCTTGCGTTCAGCGGGAGAAGCGAGCGGGTTGTTTTTGTTTAGAAATTGGATCGCTCGCTGAGCACCCATCAAGTCCGCCACTTGGGTGAACATCAAAAAAACGGTCGCCAAGCCTAGCGAGCTGATCGCCGCGCTCACTCCCCAGAGGGTTGGAATTTTCCCCACGACTACCGCAAAAATGACAATCACGAGGGTAAAGAGCGGCCCCACGATCCCAAAGTGGACCGCCTGTTCGCGCCAATTGACGGCCTCCTTCTGTTCCTGTTTATAAATGGCCAATCCTGCTAACTGCGCCGCCTGTCCCGCTTCCTCCATCGTCCGCGCCTTCGCCCAATCACGGGGCAAGCGCACGAGCGTTTTCTCTCCCGACTTCTCCACCCCGCCATGTTTCCAAGCGGAGACCTGCACCTTGCCCTGTCCTTGCAAAACTCGCTCCGCAATAGCTCGCGCGTCTAGTGAGAGGGCGGGGAATTTAAGCTCCGAAACGGCCAAGGTCACGCGGTGGTAAAAAAGCCGTCGTAGAATAACTCCCACGATGAGAGGGACTAAAAAAACAAAGAGAGGGACTTTCCACACCCCCAAAGCATAAATCCGACCCAGTGTCCTGGCCACCCTTAATCAGGAAAATTCAGCCTTCTTGACAGCGATTCCTGAACTCATTATCCTGAAAATAAGATTGAGGGGATTTAGTCTGAGTCCGCCTTGCCTTGTATCGTGTCGATGCGATATCATTTTCACCTAATAACTGTTCTGCTAAAATAATGCCAGCATCCAGCATAGCTCAAATCTTACTGCGCCTTTTTTCGCTAAATTGGCTTCTTCTCGGAACCATACAGCTTGTTAATGTCGCATTTCAGATTAGTGGAGGATCATTCCACTATTACACGCTAGTTCCATCTATCCTCTATACGGTAGCAGGACTGGCTTTCTGGAAAGCTGCGCCAATAATGTCCAAGTTGATATCTAAAAATAACGATAGAGAATTAAGCCTAAAGGGAATTACAAGTTATCAACTGTATTCGACGGCATTTATTGCATTGGGCTTATATTTCACTCTGGATTCATTTGCGAGTGTATTTAACTGGATACACTTCTTCGTAATTAGTTCGTCGCCATCTTATGGATTTCACCATGAAGAAGCCCCTTCATACTATCAATTAACTGAGAGCCTTTTGACGTTGATAGCAGGAATTGCCATTATACTTACAGCACATGTGTGGGCTAGAAAGCTTGCTAGGACAGAGGAGATAGAACGAGTAGGCGCGCCGAATTCTAAGCCCGGCAAAAGCTCCACCGACCCTTTAACTAAAACCTAAATAGAATGGAAACCTCGCCCCCAGTGTTGGGATAGGTGACCAGAGACATTCTGCAATATGAACCATCCAGTAATCATCTACCTGCTAATCGGATTCTTTTTGTTAATCGCGTTGGGTATTTCAAGTTACTTCCTGCGTAAGGAGAAGTCATCCGATGAATTCCTTGTTGGAGCGATTGATTTTTGGGTCTTACCAATTTGGCCTATTGCGATTCCATTTATGATTGTTAAACTTCTGAAGGAGCAGCCTGAGATCCGTCAAATAGAGGGCGTGTCGGAAACCGAATTGGATGATTTGATAGGAGAGATTGCTTTAACGGTGAGTGAACTGAGGCCGTCGGGGCGTATTCAAATTGGATCTGAGACATATGATGCATTGTCTAATCATGGATCAATACAAGTCGGAGAGAAGGTAGAAGTATTAGACCGAGATAGTCTTCGAATACTGGTTGGTAGAATCCCACACCGCTCCATAGTTCCACCAATCCCGTAATTTAACCTCAAACGGAATAGAAGCCTCGCCCTCAGTGTGGGATAGGTGACCTCAGCCGTTCCTCCTAGATAATTGAAAGAATCTACACATACGAACAAGCCATGGATTCTCCGAATCTATGAGTGGCCACTTTGCTATTTTGTAGGCCTTCTGATTGGACTTGTGGTTACTGTTGGGTTCCTATTCGGAGACTCAATGATTCAAACGCACTTTCGGCCGACAGGTGCTCTATTATTTCGCGCGGGATGGACCATTCTCATAGCCTCGGGTTTTGGCACAGGCATAGAGAAGTTCATTGAACTTCCTCCCCAAACAAGATGGCAAAAGGGTGTCTGTTGTAGCTCCGTCGTGATTGGCATTACCCTTACTACGGTAGCCTGTATGTTATACTCTGAGACGTCCGAAACGAAGAAGAGCCTACCTGTTGCCTCATAAATAGAGCACACTGTAGCTCTTGATCTTTGTCTCTAGCGTTGCCTCATAATTAGGACACT
>JAULBV010200824.1:0-18115 GCA_032358295.1 Pterothamnion heteromorphum | reverse complement strand
GCACCATTTATAGCTACTCGTTTTTTATTCATGTCTGTATTTATTGTTTATGCGCCGGAGCGCTTTTTTGTTATATGTATATTATAACAGATAGTAGAAATGGTGGCTTTTAGGGTTTGGGCATAAAAACAACAGGATGCCCACCTAACCAATAGTTGCCTCGAGATCAATTATTCGATCATTTACATCTTGATTTATCTGTCTTTGATCACTCCAGCGAACCTCAGACTGTTCAACATGAGTGGTTAATAGCTGTATTGTCACCTTAAGCATTGATTTCATTTCATCAATAGCTGTATGCATGTCACTGACTATTTTTGTAGTTAATTCTTTAAATTCAAGCATCTCTTCTTTAAATTCGTTGAATTGTGTAATTGTAATATAGTCTTTTGGCATAAATTTTATTTAATATTAACTGATTAATGCCATGAGTCTACATTGACAGACATGAAATTTTCATCAATTTTGGATAAAATTGAGCTTTTTTGTTAGCCCTGATTTGAGTTTTCCCCATTGATAGTGGAATTAATATGAGCATTTCCATTATCTAAACTTTTTAATTCATTCCATTTCGAAAATATATTTCTAACAATTCCAACACATATAACTAGTATCAAACCTCCAAGTGACCAATGTCCTGCTGAAAACAAAAACGTCTCATATCCCATAGCGGCACTTAAAATTGATGTTAGAAAGAATAAGAAAATACCTATAATTGGAGTAAGTATAATTTCTAATATTAAAGTTAATTTCGCTATTTTCTTAGAGTTTTGAAATTCTTTATATTTTTTCGTACACGGGATTACATATATTAATACAAATACAATGAATGCTGTTCCAAAAACAAAATAATCTAAATTGATACATAAAAAACTATTTGGAGAGGATCTTTGACACCCATCTTGTAGATATATTCCTGCTATTACAGCGAATACAAATAAAATTAAGAAAAGAGGTACTGCAAATGCCAAACTAGGTGAACCTCTTTCTATCTCCTCATACTTTTCTTTTATGCTCATAGGATGATTATATCAAAATACAACCATATTTACATTTTGATTTGATTTAAACCAATTTGATCTTATCTTTAATAATATTTATTGCCTCATCCTCATCCAGTACAGATGTATCTATGACTAAATCAGGTTTAACAGGTTCTTCATATACATCATGAATTCCAGTTAAATTATTCATCAAGCCAATTTCAGATTTTAGATAGTAGCCTTTTGTATCCCGATCTCTCAAAGTCTCAAGTGGAGTCTTAACATATATTTCTGAATAATGACCGTAAGGCTCGACTAACTTTCTAAACTTTTGTCTCGCCTCCTCGTACGGCGCGACAAGTGACACAAGAACAATTCCACCATGCTTAGCAATTTCACTGGCAACATATCCGATTCGAGTAATGTTCTTGATTCGATCTTCCTTTGAAAATCCTAAACCTTCAGTTAGATGTTTACGTACAATATCTCCATCAAGAAAAGTTACAGGTTTTCCGATCTCAGTTTCAATATAACCTTTAAGATGCCTTGCTAGAGTTGATTTTCCTGATCCTGATAATCCAGTAAACAGAATTACATTACCCCGCTTCGTAGCATGCTTTCTTAAAGCTTTAATTACTTCAGGGAAAGAAAACCATTCTGGCATATCTTCACCACTTAAAAGTTTTCTTCTGAATTCTGTGCCCGAAATATTCAGGATATGTCCATTTTTCTGATCTTCTTTAAAATATTCAGAAGTTTCGTCCACACTAACATATTCTTTTTTAAGTGCATGATATGCCTGCTCAGGAAATGTGATTATTGAAATACCTATTTCATTTTCAAATTTCTTAACAAATTCTTGAGCCTCATATGCGCCATAAAAAGGTTGACCTGAACTATTTTTTCCAGGACCTGCATGATCGCGACCGACGATAAAGTGAGTAGCGCCATAGTTTTTTCTAATCAAGGCATGCCATAGAGCCTCACGAGGACCAGCCATACGCATAGCAAGCGGCAGAACTGCCAGTGTGAAGTTATCTGCACCGATTTCACTATTACTTTGGCCGTAGCCCTGGTCCTGATCATCGCTCTGACCTAGATCATTTTTATTAGTATTATCGCTCAGCAATGCACGATAACTTTGAACACGTGATAAATAATCTATATCCCCCTCCTTTGTTGGGCCAACAACTGGATGTATTAATGCATGTGCATTAACTTCTTTCGCTGCTTTTTTAACCATTTCAAAATGCGCTTTGTGAATTGGATTTCTGGTTTGGAATGCGACAATTTTAGAAATTCCATTTTTCAAAAAATGATCTTTAACTTCACCAGGAGACAATCGAAGTTCTTTAAAATCAAAATGTCTCGGTTTTTGAATTTCTGATACACTTCCACCAATATAAACTTCTTTCGTTTGATTAAATATATAAGAAACTCCTGGGTGTAGAATATCTGTTGTTCCATAAACCAATTTTGCCTCTTTTTCTTTATCAGGTCGGTATACTGATTCAATTTTTAGAAATGCAATTGGGGTATTATATTCGTCACGCAACACTACTTCGCTTTTATCTTTATTTGCACTACCTGTTCGAATTATAGGTTCTTTTTGAATTAGTTGGAGAGTGTTATCATCAATATCTAAGGTAATCGGCATAGGCCAAACTGACCCATCCACAAGGCGATTATTCTCGATAACAGAATTGTAGTCGGATTCAGTTAGGAAACCATTGAGTGGAGCGAATCCACCATTTAGAAGCATCTCAAGATCGAATAATTGTCTTTCATTTAATATAATGGAAGGTAATTCAGCAATTTTTTGTTTGTTCATTTTAATTTTATAATTTATTTATTTTAAATTTATCTTTTTTTAATCCACATCTTATTAGTCAAAGTGATGGTAGTTTTGTCATAACAAAAAACCTCTCCCGAAGGAAAGGTTTTGTTCTACACAATGCTAAGCATCACATACAAAAGCTTCCCTTACGGTTGAGAGATTTTTGTACACAAACAGAATGTTTGCTTTGACGATTCATCGATTTTAAATTTTGATTCAAGATAATTCATGTTTTGTAGTAGAGAGTATATCAGAAAAATAAAATCTACCAAAATTTGCTAGAAAGTCTCATCTGTCTTCGCTGAAATTTCATCACGAATAATACGAGTTGTGTCCAAATCCTCTTCTTTAGGATCTCTAATATCCCAATATATTGCATCTGGTACTTTTTTAAGATAGTCAGGGATTGTGTTTTCTTCAGCCATTATCACAACTTTATCAAAATCTTTAAGCATATCTTCTGATAATTGATCACGAGTATTTTCACTAGCTTCAATACCTAATTCACTTAAAACTTGAACAACTTTATCGATTCCACTAAATTCCTTAAGCTTCATACCGTGCACACTATTACCCTCTTTATCTACAACTTTTGTTCCGACAGACTTTGACGTATGAATTCCTGCAAATTTTTTGTTGAAAATAGCTTCTGCGATCTGACTTCTTCCGGCGTTTCCCCGACATACGAATAGTACGTTCATAATTTTGATTTCATTTAATCATTATTTAATAATCTCCCCATTATCTAACATATACCCCTCAGTGCTCCTGATAGAAATTGGTTCTGGGAAAGTTTCTATTTGCTTTGATTGGTTATCATTTTCTAAAAGTTTATTTGAGTACATGGGGCGCACACCTTCTGCACAAGAAACAGTGATATGCGGGCACTTATTCTGTGACTTAACACCTTCAACAATTAATGCATCTCCACTATCGTCATATACCCGTCCAACAACTTTTAATTCAACTTTCCTACCTACCTCTATTCCTTCTGAAGAGCTTGGACGATAATCTATCGTTACATGGTGCCCGAATTTTTGAATATGCTTAGGTGGAAACATCTTTAATAATTCCCCTGGTTCATCAACAAAGTGAGCTGTGTATTTTATTTTGTTTGCATCGGCTTTCATATCTAGGATTTCTGCACAAAAGCCACAACCGCATCCTTTGCAGAAGCAGGATTAACAGAACCCTTACTTACCTTCATAATCTGTCCTACGAAGAACATAAGAGCAGCTTCTTTACCTGCTTTATAATCTGCCGCCACGCTCGGATTCGCAGCGACTAATTCAGCAATCATTTTGTTTAGAGCTTCTGGGTCATTTTTCTGAATAAGACCTTCTGACTCTGCAATTTCTTTTGAACTTTTATTGATGATTTTTTCACGTCCAATATGAGATAATTTTGCGGCGGAGTCTTTTTTATTTTCTTCATTGTCAGGCACGCTGATATCGTAATACGCAAAGAAAAGCATAGTTAGCAAATCTTTAGCTCCTCGTGAAGACAATTCTCCTGCTTTTGTATGCTTGATAATTTCTGCAAAATTTTCAACTGGAATTTTTACTTCTGCAGCTGCGTCTAAAATACCTCGGGTTGAGTTTGGCAAAGATCCATACTTTTTAATAAGACCTGCTAGATCCGATGTCACATAATTTGTTGCAAGCTTGACTAGTTCTTTGCTGTCAAGATTTGATCCACCTAACTCATTTGCTACCAATTCAAAAAACTTTCGAAAACCAGTATTTTGTACAAACATTTCAGCATCTTCCGCTTTCATTTCAAAAACATTTGTAAATCTATCTCGCTCTTGCCAAGGAAGACTTGGAAGTCCGGCTAAAATTTCGCCACGACCAAACTCAGGAATTTCACTTATAAAAAGTTTTGGTAAATCAGGATCTGGGAAATACATATAATCATGAGAACTTTCTTTTGCTCTCTGGCTAAATGTTTTTCCAGTTGTCTCATCGAATCCTCTTGTTTCCTGTACAAGCTCGGATTTAGCACCTGTTGATTCTGCAAGCTCTAAAGCAGCAATATGTCGATTTAATTCATAGGCAATTGCACGTTCAACTGATTTAAATGAATTCAAATTTTTAACCTCAGTCTTTGTTCCAAAAATTTTGAAAGCCTCCTTGGGCACCGGCACGCCATTTTCCAAAGCTTTCTCAATATACATATGAGCTTCAGGATTTGTTGAGACTGAAATATTCGCCTCAACTCGCATCTCCCCTTTTTCCATATTTGCTTCACCTGCTCCCAAATATCTAAGTAGCAACTGTAATTCTTTTGCAAATTCACCAGCTGTTTTAGCATCGCGAATTACAGGCTCAGTTACGAGTTCCATAAGCGGTACACCAGAACGATTAAAATTCACCAAACTAAAATCCCCTTTATCATGAGACGATGAAGCTGTATCTTCTTCGAGATGAATTCTTGTCAGTTCAATGCCTTTCAATTTTCCACCTGTAATAATCGGATGCGCGAACTGACTAATCTGATATGCCTTTGGAATATCAGGGTAGAAATAATTTTTTCGATCCCATTCTGTAAAGTCTGCAATATTTCCACTAATTGCAGTTCCGATTCGAATCATATGTTTAATCGCCTGTTTGTTTAGAACCGGCAATGTTCCAGGATGACCCATACAAATTGCACATACATTAAAATTTGGTTTTTCTTCATCTGGATTATTTCGACATGCACAAAACATCTTAGACTGCGTCTTAAGCTCCGCGTGAATTTCCAGACCTATAACTGGATAATATGTCTTACCATTTGATTCTATTGTATAGGTTGTTTTATGAGTATTTGTCTCAGTCATTTTGTTAATGGTTTTATCGTCTCAAAACAGATTAGCTTTAGATTACTTGCCACCGAGCATAGTTGTCAATTTTTCAGACAATGCCTTAACAGAAGCATCATCTAGTATTGTGACTGTAAGCATTTCAAGCTCTTTGTCATTTGCACGACCCAATGCTTTCTTAAGTGCCTCCGCCCGAGCCTCTGCACTTTCCGCTCCATCCAGCATATCCACCTTAGTGACCAAAATAACTTCGCGTTTTGTTGGAAGTTCGGGATCATATGAAATTAATTCATTTCGAACGGTATTGTAAACCTGAACCATTTCCTCAACTGATTGCTCACAAGAAATACAATGCAATAAAACTTTTGTTCGACGAATATGTTTCAAAAATTTATGACCTAAACCTTTTCCTTCAGATGCACCTTCGATAAGTCCGGGAATATCCGCGAGAATAATTCCATATAGATCTCCAAGATTTGGTTCGAGGGTTGTAAATTGATAGCTTCCAACTTTTACATTTGCATTTGTAAGTGCGTTCAAGAGAGATGACTTACCAGCATTTGGCAGACCAATTAAACCAGCGTCGGCAATTAGCTCAACTTCAATATTGAAATTTCCAGTTTCACCTGGTTTACCATCTGTTGATTGTTTTGGCTGCTGATTTGTAGAGCCTTTGAAGTGGTCGTTGCCCAGGCCGCCATTTCCGCCTTTTACTAAAAGAATAGTTTGATCAGGCTCATCTAGTCGATAGACCTCTCCAGTATCAATATTTGTAATTATTGAGCCAACAGGAAAATTGATAAATAAATCATCTCCTGTTGCACCCTTCTTAACCATGTTGCCTCCTGGCTGACCATCCTCCGCCTTAAATTCCTTTGTATGCCGATAATGAGCAAGAAGCCATGAATCCTTCACGGCTTTAGCGTAAATAGAGCCACCTCGACCACCGTCGCCTCCTCCAGGACCACCAAATTCCTTGAATTTCTCATGAATCCAGCGAACGACACCGTCGCCTCCTTTACCTGCTTTTAATTCTAAATCTAGTTCGTCTATAAATGCCATATGAACGAGTGTAGCACAGATTTTATTTAATCTTTAGTGTTTCAAAAGCCTTATTTACAAGCGCCAGTGCACCCTCCTTACTTCTTGCCACAGCCAAGAATCCAGCATTGTGACAAAACTTTACATCTTCAACCCCGGTAATACTCCTAAGCTCTTCCTCCGATTTACCTCTCCAAGCTTTTGGAAAAAGCATGCGAGCTTCATAATCCTGCCCTCCCTTTGGTACCACTTTTGCTGACCATCCACCTCGTAAATCCGGATATACAGAAACCAATGGCTCAATATATTCTGGTGCTTTAAATTCATCGAATCGAGTCGGTATAAATTTATCAGATACAATTACTCTTTTATCTTTGGCTTTTACATATGCTTTTTTTGCCTCCTTAGCAATTTTTTCTCCTTGTTTTGATTTGATAATGTATACCCGCAATACATCCTTTGCAAAATTTACAAGTCTCATGAATTCTTTATCAAATTTTTTCGAAGAAGATAATGACTTGTTTGATGTCGTATTATCAGCTTCCTTATTATTTAATTCCTTACCTCCGCTCACCTTCCCCTCCTCAATCTCCCCCTTAACGACATCGCATGCAGTTTGAAAATATTCTTGAAATAAAAATGGATACACATCATCTATTACTGGCTTATAAAGATACATACCAGAATCCATAGCATCTATTCCTTGTACCATATGTCTATCTACCCAATCAGCAGCATACTGTGATCCTGTTAATTCTTTACCAAATTTTTTCCACACTAAACCAAAAGATGCATAAGGCACGCTGTTAGCACGCGTGCCTGCCCCACCTTCTTGATGGTGATCAAATCGATTCTTCTTCGCATCATACACTTTTCCAATATCAACAATATAATCTGCATCACCATATTCTTCAGGCTCAAGAGTTCTAATTACTTTTACTTTTTCTGCACTTTTTTTTGTGCCGGCACCAACGCCTACTTCCGTACCTCCTCCATTCTCCAAAAGAGTTAAAAGAGTAGCAACCGCAAAAATATCATCTGAGTGAAAATTCGCTCCATGTGTGATTATCGTCTTCATATTATTTGTTTTCACCTACCGTAATATTAGAATCATTTTGAGCTGCTGCTACAAGGTGGACATCACCCTTTAAAGTACGCACTAGTACGAACAATAGACTTAGTACAAGCGGACCAAGCAAGAATCCTTCTGGGCCGAAAAATTGTATACCTCCCAATACTGAGAATAATATTAACAATGGATGAATATGAATTCCTTTTTGCATAATCACAGGTCCAAGGAAATTATCAACCAAACCAACAATACTTACCGCCCAAACTAATTGGAATATCCACTGCCAACCTGTTGGATCTACGACAAAAAGGAATATTATTGCCGGGATCATAACTATAGCTGTACCTACTCCTGGAACAAGTGCACAAACAGCCGCCAATGTTCCCCACAAAGTAGGATTTGGAACACCAGAAATTAGAAAACTAATTCCAACCAAGAAACCTTGGATTAGGGCAACAGCGAGAGACCCTGCAACAACAGATCTTATTGCAGATTTAATTGAACCTAAAACTATTTCATCTCTTTCATCACTCCATGGTGACAATGATATAAGATGCTTTCTTAATTTATCTCCGTCTCTCAAGAAATAGAACAATGCAACAAACGAGAGGGCTAACTTAAATATAAAATCAACAGTTCCAGAGAATATACCACTTAACTTTGATACAACCCAAGATGAAAATGCAGCTAGATAACCTCTGGCATCAACTGTGAAATTTGGAACATAAACCTGAACTTTACCTTCTATCCATGCAGTCAATTGATCCGATGATAGCGTAGGAGTATTGCTTACATTTGAATATAGAGACTGAGCTTCTGTAACAATATTATTAATTATAAATGACAGAGGTACGACGATTACAACTAAAAGCAAAAGTATAGTAATAGCAGCGGACAGAGTTTCTAATTTGATAGCACTACGAATCCTATTATTAAGTGGTGATAAAAGCACTGCCATAATAATTGAAAGCGCTAGCACGTTTAAAAATGGCCAAAACACCATAATTGCTAAAACTGCAATTACAGTGAAGAGTACCGCGCTGAAAACGGCTTGTTGTTTCTCAGTTCCTGTTTTAGTTGTCATGAGGCTATTATAGCGTAGGAATCTTATTTTGCATCAACACCATGACACTTTTTATACTTCTTACCAGATCCACAAGGACAAGGATCATTTCTACCAACCTTTTCTTGACCACTTATAACCACGGCTTCTCTAGCTAAATTGGCACCTATTGTAGGATCTACAGAACGAGCACTTAGTGAACCCGTAATACCTGATTGATTATCAGTAGGACCACTTAATACTAGCTTGGTACCATCTCCAGATTGTTCAAAGTTTATATCTTTACCGACTTCGAGTGTAAGAGACTTCAATACCTGTAAAGTCTGTAGTTTGATACCTGCGTCCATTTCCTTAAACAAACCATGCCCTTCTCTCTTATATTCAACCAGAGGGTCATGTTGACCATATGCTCGTAAGTTTACACTTCCTCTAAGATGATCCATGGTTTCTAGATGTTCAATCCAGAAAGTGTCTATTGCCTGCAATAGTACATTTCTCAAAATAGATAAAAATGCTTTTTTATTGTCACTGGTTTTTTCAATCTCTTCTCGCTTAGACTTTAATACCTCTTTATCTGATTCGTCTGCAAAATCTATAAGTGAATTATAGAAAGTTTCAAGATCCGCTTCCTCACCAATTAAAACTTTACGACGATCACTGTAAACTTTTAATCTTTGCTGATTGAGAACATTGTCGAACTCAAATACTTGTTTTCTTGAATCAAAATACCAACCTTCGATTTTTGTCTGAGCATTTTCAAGACTTCTTGAAACCATACCAGTTTCTATTGGCATATCATCTGGGATCTTCATTTTATCCATCATTTTCTTTACGAAATCATTGCCAGCGAAATTTCGCATAAGATAATCTTCTAGTGATACATAGAATTGTGTCTCCCCAGGATCCCCTTGTCTTCCCGATCGTCCTCGGAGCTGATTATCTATTCTACGAGCTTCATGTCTTTCTGTACCAATAACATATAGTCCACCAAGATTTTTTATTTCATCGTAACTTTCTGGTGTACTTGGTGCGCCTCCGAGCTTAATATCAACACCTCTTCCCGCCATGTTTGTGGCAATAGTAACAGCACCACGCTTTCCTGCCTGAGCAATAGTCTCTCCTTCTCTTTCTGCAAATTCTGGTTTAGCGTTTAGTAGCAAGTGAGGTACTCCTGCTTTTTTAAGCAATATTCCTAATTCCTGACTTTTTTCAATTGAAACTGTACCAACAAGGACAGGCTGACCCTTTTCATGTAATTCCTTTATTTTATTTGTAACAGCCTGAAACTTTCCTGCTTCTGTTTTGAAAATTAAATCTGCTTTATCAATTCGTGACACAGGTCTATGTGTTGGAACAGAAATAACTTCAACTCCATATACTTTTAGGAATTCTTCAGAACTTGTCTGACCTGTTCCTGTCATACCAGAAAGCTTGGGGTAAAGTTTAAAATAGTTTTGAAATGTAATAGAAGCCTGTGTTCTAGATTCCTGCTGAATCTTTACACCTTCTTTGGCTTCAATTGCTTGATGTAAACCCTCACTCCATCTGTGACCACCTTTAACACGGCCTGTTGCAGGATCAACAATTAAAATTTCGCCTTCCTTAACGATATAATCGATTTCGTTTTTATATATAGCTTGGGCACGAATAGCGTTCTCTAGATGATGAACATACTTAATTCCACCTTCTGAATAAATATTTGAAATTCCAAGTGCTTGTTCAGCATAATCTATACCTGCATCTGTTACTGCTATACTTTTATATTTTTCATTTTTTGTAAAATGGACTTCCTCTTCCATTCCCTTAACAATTTGAGCGAAAGTAACATATAAACTTCCAGAGTCACCTGATGCCGCAGAAATAATAAGAGGTGTACGTGCTTCATCGATCAAAATAGAATCAACTTCGTCTACAATTACAAAGTTAAAAGCTCTTTGACGAAGACCACCAGGTGTTCTTTCAAGATTATCTCTTAAGTAATCAAAACCAAATTCACTATTTGTTCCATAAGTAATATCTGCTTCATATGCATCGCGTCTAGTTACCGGTCTTAAATATTCATATTGAACTTTGAAAGCTCCAGTTTCATCTTCGGCTTTATCAATTTCCTTTTCTGCTTGTTCTTGAGTTTGCCCTGCATCTGGAGTGATATGAGCAGGATCATAAATAAATGAAGAATCTGCGTTTATAACAGCAATTGATAAACCAAGCATGTGATATATCTGACCCATCCATACAGCATCTCTTCTTGATAGATAATCATTTACAGTAATAATATGTACACCTTTTCCTGACAATGCGTTCAGGTATGCTGCCAAAGTTGCCATAAGAGTTTTACCCTCTCCCGTTTTCATCTCAGCGATAGAACCACTATGAATCACCATACCTCCGATTAATTGCACATCGTAGTGTCTTTGCCCAAGAGTCCGCCTTGAAGCTTCTCGAACTAGAGCAAACGCCTCTGGGATCAATGTATCAAGATCTTTAGTAATACCGTTTGACTCAACTACAAGCCCCTTAGCCTTGTTCCGTAAATCTAGACTTCTTTCCTTTAGAGCCTGATCACTTAAAGCCTTTATTTCAGCCTCCATATTATTAACAGCCTCTACCGCTTTTCGGTAAGACTTAACAACTCTTTCAGACCTAGATGGAAAAATGGATGTAAACATATTCATAGAGATACACTTTACCACTTTTATGGAAAAGTGAAAGCAGCAAAATAGCTACAATTCAAACAAGCAAAAATCCCCAGTGGTGTGGGGATTTTTGCGAGTCGAAGTTTTAAATTAGACTGCTTGGAAATTTCGAGATTACGCTCGAGCTTTCTTTGCCTTCTTCTTAGTTGCCTTTTTCTTTGCAACCTTCTTCTTTGCTTTTTTCTTTGCTGCCATATTAGTTAAATGAAAGAGCTCTTATTTATTATAATTTACATTTGCCGACGATGCATATGTAAATGTGATTTAATTATCGTTCACTCTTCACTTCATTACAATATTTTTTTTCAAAATATTGTGGATAACTTTTTAAAAATATTTTTGGAAAAAACTTTTTTATTTTTATTTTTTCTAATTTTATTTTTTTCTATAGCTAATTTTTCTTAAAGCTTAACTTGTTAAGTTATTTTAACTTGGCTTCAGCTTTCATTTGCACAATCGCCTGATCGATGTTCTCAGTGTATTGTGGAGCGATTTTTTTGATTTGTTCAAGTTCTTTTATACCTGCTTGAACATTTCCCAACTTTGCATAAGTACTTGCAAGTGCAGAACGTAGATCAAGTGTGTATGGATCAAGAGCGATTTGCTTTTGCAAAAGTGTGATTGCTCTCTGTCCATTTTTCGCATCTATATATGCACTTACGATTGACCAGTTAGAAAGATAAGCGGACATAGCTCCTGTAGTAGACGCCATAGCTTCAGCTTCACTTGCTTTTCCTGACTGAATAAGACCCATGGTATACAAAGCGTATGCCTGTGGATCGACAGGATTTAACTCATAAGCTTTTTTAGCATACTCAATAAACTTATCTGTATTATTTATTTTGTATTCATTTATTGCTGCAAATGTTAAGAATGATGGCTTCGAAGGAGAAAGCTTAAGCATCTCATTTGATATACGTGCAGATTCATCAGTCAAATTTAATCTAGATAGATATAGTGAGTAGAAGAAAAATACACGAGGATCATTTGGTGTGCGCTTTATAGCGGCTTCATATTTATCAACTACATACTTATGTCCTTTCTCTTTATCCTCAGGAGAAGTTGATTCAGAAGTTACATACTCTGCACCGCGATCAGACAATTGCTCTAATTGTTCTGAGTTAGACATTGTATTAAGTGCAATAGATTTTTGTAGACTTTCAAATCTATTTTTAATTGGAACATTTACAACTTGTTTTGTCTTAGGATCCAAAACCTGTGATCGCATAGAGTTTATAAGTGCTTTGTTTGCATTTATAGGTTTGATATTCACAAAATAAACCACAAATACAAATGCAATTAGTGTTGCCAATGCAATTGCTGTATAAACCGTTGTATCCATATTTCCATATCTATGCTTTTCATCTTCATACGCTTCGTGCTTCTTGCTTGAAGTGTACTGATGTAAAAATGCTAGTACTGAGAAAAACATTACGTAACTCGATAGATTATCGAATACGAAAAGGTTATGACCTAAGTACGCCACAAAACCTCCTGTTATTACAGCTTTTTCTGCATAACTCATATCTGCAAAAAACTTTTTTCTCCATATTAAGTAAAGTGCAGAAATAAACAATGAGAAATATGCAATCAATCCTAAGAATCCAGCTTGCGTTAACCAGTCCATGAACACATTGTGACTACGATCAAACCACTGTTCCTGATTAGCCATCTCAGGTGTGTAGTGCGCTGCAAAAACATAATGGAAGTTATCAAGACCCCAGCCAGTAATTGGACGATCCTTTACTCCATTCCAAGCTATACCCCACAGCAAACTTCTTGCCTTACCTTGATTATCTAAAACACCTTTAACATCTAATGTTACCAACTCTGAGAATCGAGTTAGCATATCTGAATTTTTTACAAAGCTTGTATTACGACCAAGACCAAGAGCAAGGACAAATACAACTGAAAGACCAATCAAAGAAATACCAGTAATTCTTAGGACCTTATTCTTTCTTTCAAAGATTGCAATTAACAATGAAGCCACGAATATACCTCCTACAAGTCCAACAAAAGATCCTCGTGTTCCTGTATTGAACATTATGACAATATTGAAAATTGCCAAAATTGTATAGAATGAAATCGCTACCCAAGCACCTTCTTTGTTTAAACTTTCAATAGATTTCTTCGCAACCTTTTGAATAATCAAGAACAATGCAATAAACACATGAATAAGCGAGTAAACTCCTAGATAACTTGAATTACCAAGATGTCCGAAAATTCGGTAACCTGTATTATTTGGATCTGAGTAAAAATCAATTAAAGCCTGAGATCCTACAATAACACTCATAACAAGTGATGAGATAAAGAACCATCTCCACCACCCTTCCTTAATTTTCATAACAGACCCAGCAATAAAGAAGTAAGCAAACAAATGAATAAATAGAATAAAACCTTCCATTCTTTCATAGTTACTCCAAAGACTCTTAATTGAGTCTTCTGCAAATATAGTCGCTATACCAAGCACCAGTGTGAAAACTGATACTGCAATTGAAATTGGAGTTAGTCTCGGGCGAACAGATTTATCTATACATATATATAGTATGTATAAAAATGCCATCAACTCGACTAATATTCTGAAATAGAAAGCCTTTCCTGTAATAAACGGGAAAAATAGCGTTTCTATCATGACAAATGGCGTCACTACGGCTAATATTGTAATAAGTGGTAAAACCACGCCTAACGTTTTTGATATACTTTTTGATAATTCTTTCATATGCCAAGAAGTATAGCGCTTTTGCCTATAGTTTGCATATCTAGCTAAAACCTATTTTCTGAGTTTATGTTCATTTTCCAAAAACCAAGAATATGTTTCTTTTAGCCCACTTTCCAGTTCTTTTTCAGGTTTCCACTCCAAAGAATTAACTTTTGAAGAGTCTAGTATTTTACGGGGAGTACCGTCTGGCTTTGAAGTATCAAATATGACTTCGCCCTCATATCCAACAACCTTTTTAACACTTTCAACCAATTGCTTTATTGATACCTCTTCCGAACTTCCAATATTGATGTGAGTGGAATCATCATATTTAAGCATCAACATAAGACAAGCTTTTGCCAAATCATCTACATGTAAAAACTCTCTCAGTGCAGATCCTGTCCCCCATACTGAAACTGAGGGTAGATTATTTATTTTTGCATTATGAAATCTTTGCATCAATGCCGGAATAACATGAGCCCTTTCATTATCAAAATAATCACCCTCTCCATATAAATTAGTAGGCATCACAGAAATAAAATTACAATTATATTGATGGCGATAAAATTCACACATTTTAAGCCCTGCGATCTTTGCAATTGCATATGCTTCATTTGTTGGTTCAAGAGAACTTGTCAAAAGATACTCTTCCTTAATCGGCTGAGGACATAGTTTAGGATAAATACAAGATGAACCCATGAAAAGAAGTTTTTTAACTGAATTCTGTCTAGACGATTCAATTACATTTGATTGAATCATAATATTTTCATATATAAACTCTCCTCTATACAAATTATTGGCTTGTATACCTCCAACTTTAGCAGCACATAAAAATACATATTCTGGTTTTTCTTCAGCAAAAAAATCAGATACGCTTTTCTGATTTTTTAAATCCAAGTCTTTCGACGACCTACCTACTATATTTGTATAACCCTCGCTTTCAAGGAGACGTTTTATTGCAGAACCAACCATACCATTGTGACCTGCAATATAAATTTTAGAATCTTTTTGCATAGTTATTTATTACTACTGTTCTTGTCACTAAATTCTTTCATATCAAAATCAACCATTTCAGCAACTAGCATATCCAATGAATACTTAGGTACCCAGCCTAATTTATTTTTAGCTTTTGTAGCATCACCTAATAACAATTCTACTTCTGCTGGTCTAAAATACCTCTCATCTACCCTAACAACTACAGTACCAACTTCAATGTGATCGTATTTTGATGATGTTACAACACCAACTTCATCGATACCCTCTCCTTTAAACTCAATATCAATTCCAACATGCGCAAATGCTTTTAATGCGAAATCTCTAACTGTCGTTGTTTGTCCTGTAGCAATTACAAAATCTTCAGGTGTATCTTGCTGCAGAATCAACCACATAGCTTCAACATAATCTTTTGCATGACCCCAATCTCTCTTTGCATCCAAATTACCCAAAAGTAAAACCTTCTCAATATTATTTGCTATTTTCGCAACCTCACGAGTAATTTTTCTAGTAACAAATGTTTCACCTCTTCTTGGAGACTCGTGATTAAATAAAATACCATTGCAAGCAAACATATTATATGACTCTCTGAAATTTACAGTTATCCAAAATCCAAAAAGTTTAGCGCAGCCATATGGCGACCTAGGATAAAATGGTGTTTTTTCAGTTTGAGGAATCTCTTGCACCTTTCCATACAACTCAGATGATGATGCTTGATAAAACTTAACATGTGTCATATTTAAAATACGAAGTGCTTCCAAAATTCTAAGTGGTCCTAGTGCATCTATATCTGAAGTATAATCAGACTTTTCAAAACTAACTTTTACATGAGACATGGCCCCTAGATTATAAATCTCGTCAGGCTTAACTCTTGAAATAATATGAACGAGGTTAAGTGGATCCGCTAAATCTCCGTAGTGGAGATGAAAATTCTTTTTATACTCTGGATGATCATAAAGATGATCAACTCTATTTGTTGCAATAATTGAAGTACGGCGCTTTATACCATGAACTTCATAACCTTTTTCTAGTAGCAATTCTGCTAAATAACTACCGTCCTGACCTGTAATCCCTGTAATAAGTGCAACTTTCATATTTATTTATATTTATCTATGAACATTAACACCTGGATAAATGGTTTGCAAATTGTTGGAAAAGCAGACAAAAAAACATATATTTACCCTTACCTAAACTATTGAAATCATTAGCATTATTCAAAACAACTCTGAAAACATGTAAATAATATAATTTTTCAAACATTCAATAATTTCCTCAACTCAGAATCAACTGTCTCTAAAGAAGTGTATTTGGGCTTAAAACCTTTTTTAAACAATTTATCACTAGAAGAACAATAAGTATTCTTACTGCCTGTAGCGCTACTTGGGAATATAGATTCTGATTCAGAAATCTCTACTTTCAATCCGTATTTATCTTTTAAGAAATCAATTAATTCAAATTTAGTTACAGGTGCAAGTGTTACCACATCAAAAACATCATTTATCTTACCAATACTTATTAAGTGCAAAATTACACTATACAAATCCTCAGGTCCACTTATATCTCTTAAAATATCAGTATTATTTGTCTTAAAAACTTTACCCTCAACTAAACACTTTGCCAAATCAGACATTAAAAATTCTAAATTTAAATCTGCAAACTGACTAAAGTAAACAAAAACTCTAAGGTCTACTATATTTAGATGGCCAAGTATTCTATGTTTAGCTTCAGAATATAATTTTGCAATAGAGTATGAATTTGCACCCTTAATATTATTAATATCTATAGCAGCTAAAGTCTGATCATTTACCAATCCTGCAGAGTTTTTACCATAAGCAGCCCCACTGCTCATGTTTATATAAAGTGTACTATTATTTTTGCTCAAAAAATTCAATATTTTATTATCAAATGCTTCAGTTAGTTCAATAACTTCATATGGATTATCCCTAAATACGCTTGGATCGCTCAGGCCTAAACAATTTATGACCACATCATACTGGCTGTCACCAAAATTTTCTATATCGATAATATTATAGTTATCACCTAGAATAATATCTTTAAGCTTTGCCTTGGCTTTCAATTCTCCTATAAATTTTTCAAGTTTTTCTTTAGATCTCACATATAAAAAAAGTTGATGATCTATATTATTAGAATTTAAAAATTCATTTACTAGTGATTTACCTATATGCCCTGTCGCCCCGAGTATCGCAATTTTTTTCATTTCCAATGAAAGTATTATTAAGAATTAACCCTCATAAACTCCATAATCTGACTCGGAGTATCAGCCATCAGATCTGGGTTCTCAGTTTCAAGCAGACTGGCACTATGGAATCCCCATGAGACAGCGATGTTTACCATTTTGAAATTCAGATTTCTAGTCTCCTTGATATCACCAGTAGTGTCAGTGATGAAAAAGACTTTACTGCCTGCATTGTTCTCAAAGGCGCTTTTGAATACCTCGTTTTTAGGTCTTGTATTCTGTCCGTTTATACTGACGAAATACTTAGTTAGATCATATGTGTCCAACAAAGCTTTAATCAGGTTACCGGGACAAGAGCTAACTATCCACAATTCACCTAGAGCACTGGCTTCTTTGACCAAGTCTGTAGCGAAATCAAAGAGTTTTACTTTTTGAGGAGTGTAGTACTCTGGAAAGAGTCCTGCTTTTATTGAAACCAGTCTTTCTTTTTCTTCGTCACTTAAACCTAAGAGCTCTTGCAACCTCTGGTTTATATGACCCTCGAAACATGAAAGGTATTCCTCCATTGAAATTGTTTTTCCGATAGACTCAACAGCTACTCTGTTCATTTCGTATACAACCTGAACTGAGTCGGACAGTACACCGTCAAAATCGAATATTATTATGTTTTTCATGTTTGAGTTTGGATGAATTGTTAGAATCTGGCGAGTAGAGCTTTCATGAAGTGGCCAA
>JAULBV010200713.1:0-18122 GCA_032358295.1 Pterothamnion heteromorphum | reverse complement strand
CCTTAAGCTCGGATTGCTTCCTGTCGCGCACGCAAGCCCTGCTGGGCATCGTGGATCCGACTCTACGTCCAATCCCCTCAGCGAACGGTTCACGTGGACTGATATGCGAGAAGACGTCCGCACATTCGTTTCTTCATGCCTACTGTGCTCCCTGGTTAAGAGCGGTAACAAGATTCCGCGCCAGCTCTCTACAACCTTACACGCTTCAAAGCCGAAGGAGGTCATATACCTCGATTTCCTCTTCCCCGGGGATGGCTCTGACGACCAGAAGTACGTCCTTGTCGTGAAGGAGGATCTATGTGGCTATTGGTGCTTCAAAGCAACCGATTTGGCCAACGCAGAGCACACAGCAGAGGTCTTGGTCAGATGGAACTGCGTATTTACTACCCCGACCTTCTGGGTATCCGATCAAGGCTCGCACTTCTAGAACGAGGTGATGGAGCCTCTTGTACATATCCACCGTATTCGTCATAAGTTCTCCGTAGCCTACTCTCCATGGGCTAATGGGACTGTTGAGCTACTCATGAGCTCCATTTTATCTGCGACAGGGGCCATGATCGCGGAACCCTAGTTTGTACCCCAAGTCTGGGTATCCGTTATCCCTGCAGTCGCATCTGCCCTCAACGAAGCCAGCTTGGACTGCCTGGGTAAGCACGCGGATGGCACTGTTCTCAGCCCACTCCAGGTGGGCTGAACCGAACCGTTACCTCTTGAGAATCATCCCTTCCGACTCTACCGTCATGAAGGAAGCGAGTCTCAGTCATGCGCGTGCCTCTCAAGCCATGTTCATCTCTCTTCTTCAAGAGGCTCTGAACACCCTGCACAAGAACTTGGAACAAGCGGTCACCGACAGGCGCGATCGTACTATCGCCACGCCTATCAAGGCGACGAACATTGTCAAACCATCCTTCAAGGTACACAATTTTGTGCTTGTGCGCCGCGCGGCGGCGCACAAGCACAAAACCGCAAAAACGCTTGAATGACCGCGGTCACAAACATCGGTTCCGTTGGTACGGTCCCCGTCGCATCACTGCCGTCCACAGTTCACCGGTTTACGGCGTGAAGCCTTTGCGAGGTGGCAAGAACGACCGCGTACACTGTACTCGCTTATTTAGGTACCGGGACTCACTACATGGCACGAAACTGCTAGCCGACATGCTCGAGCTCGCCGAAACAACGGAATACCGCTATGAAGCTGTTGAGAAGATCATGGTTGTCGGCGAAGCGCACGACGGGCTGTTCTTCCAACTTGGAAGACCCTCCCATTGGACTTGAAGTTCAATGGGAGGGTCTCCCGGACAAAGAGGACTGGACTTGGCAGCCGATTGCTGAACTCTACGCTGAATTTCCCGTTATGGTCACCGAGTTCTCGTCCGGCAGCCTGTCCAAGAAAGCCACCTTTGCCAAGATCAAGCGCCTGCTCCATCTCATCTGAGAACTTTCACCTTCACCGCCGACATATATCACGAGGGCAGTGCTGTACGCAGGTAGTATATGCGGCTCTACTCATGCACTGCACCGCGTGGTGACGCTGACGCAGCGCAACTACTACATATTCCCCGCTGACGCCGCTGCAGTAGTTGCATGGCCGCGCTTCGCTCACCTGTGTTGCTGTGTGTTTGATCGCGCGCAATTATTTCATGTAGATTTCCTATCCTTTTGTTTCATGTCACCTCTGTCTCTATCCGACATTGCATGTCACTACGTAGGATAGATATAATTGCATCCCTGCAATACAATTCTACGCTAGCATTCTATAAAGTTTGACATAAAGATCGACCTTTGCTCTACTGCAAAGGTCAGACATCGAAAATCATCAACGACACCTCTGACCTCTGACGGCGCCCGTCAAGGTTATCGCCTCTGCCGAGCAGTCTCCTCCGCGGAACTGGAACCGCCCGGCACTACTTTTTAGCCCATTCGACAGGTCAGATTCATCTGACCTACGGTGCTCAACCTCGACCACCGTTCAGAAGCACCGATCGCTTGCCCGGAACTGTTGCTGGACACACTTATTAAAAAGAAGAGGAGATAGCGCAGTTTATGTTTACAAGATTGATTCAAGAATTAGGGTCACCTCTCAACATTCTACTCTCCGCATATCGCAGAAACTAACATGAATAAATCGATCGATTTCAGTGATATATATATATATCTCCCTGTTGCTCTCTGCAGTGTACTAATTCACTCCCCGTAGATGTTATACGCTATAAAGATCGACTCGAAAGCTCAGTACAAAAGCAGAGCGAGTACCGAACCCAATGCCTGGTTAGTTCACGAAATTGAATACCAATGTCAGGTTAAGAGTCTTTTGTTATATAGTCAATGATACTTATATTTTATGATCATAATTTGTATTTTCGGATCCGGAAATTCAGAACGTAAAATATCATGCACTATCTCCTTAGAAGGTCTAGTAGACCTTCTACGGAGATAGTGTACACATTGCGCAAATACAGGGCACCTATTAGATATCGCCTACGTCCTACGTATAGCAACGGGTATTTGCGCTTACACCTGCCAGGCATGCCTGGCATGCAGCAAAACATTGAAAGCCAGATACAGAAATACCTTTCATTATGCAAAGGTCAGAGCACTTGTCAAGTTACCGAGAGATTGTATACGTGATCGCACAATATATTACATGACTCATTAACTGCGTAATTCCAAAATTCACAACATCCCTTCCTTTCGCAAAGCCTACTCGATCATGACCGACAGAATCCATCAATCCCCTGATGTGGAGCAGCCCCCCGCAGACCTTCTGCAGCGCCGTGCTGCACCTATACGTGCCCGATAAGTTCAAACTGCCCTCAACCAACTCGCTGAAGCTGCAACCAGGAGAGAGCAAGAGCGTGACCGGCAATTCTACCATATACCGCGAGAATATCGGATCAGCAGAGGAATCCGATTATACAATCTTGGATCCGTTCTACAGCAATGGAGGTCCTGCGTCCATCATCACTGCAACCAACTTCACAGTGGCCGGGTTTCAGACGCTGTACGCTCAACTTTCAAACTTTCAACTACGCCTGGGCGAATAGCGGCTTTTCGACGAGCGGCTAAAGTTTGGCCGACAAACAAATAGTCATTTCTTTCGAGTCGGTCGAAGTTAGCCGCGGCTACCACCAAGGCGTTTTGGAAAAATAGCGCGCTATTTTTCCAAAACGCCTTGGTGGTGCAGATCGTACAATGATAAATCCGCAGCCCGGTTTCCAACGGAACGTCCCACCCGAACTACCTCCGCCGTACTGGCCCTTCCCTTCCCCTCCACGGAGTTCATCTTCCCATGCCGCACCACTCTTTCAACCTTCCGAGTACCTACAAGAGCTCCTCGAATGTGGCGACCAAACAAGTCTGCCCAGGAACACGTCACACCACACCAAACGCACGCAATTCAGCGATGTGACCACCTAGAACCTGTTACACATTCTCCGTACCCTTTCTAGCTCGTTCCGTTGCCTAAGAAGATGCGGTTGCTCGCAACCGATCTGATCTAGTACTTTTACCCGCATGCATCGCTTGCGTCTCACCGGGCTATGCCCCTGCCTACAATTGTAGGCTGGTTGGTTCTGGTAGTGCATGTGGCTTAAGCCACATGCACTACCAGAACCAACCAGAAGCCGTACTCTCCGACGCCATGGCGCTCTCGATTGGCACATACGATTGTGCCGGGTTATGAATGATCGCAGATGTACACGACACAAGTCGGTGCAACGCACTGCGTTCAGTGTGTTCTGAATACTAGTGGCACTAGTATTCAGAACACACTGCCACCACATGCAAAAGCTGCTCCTCGATTGATACGATAAAGTCTGTCAAGGCACTCTTGTGCGGAAGCTATCGAAAGTGGAAAAATGGCAGAGCGTAAGAGACTGCTCACATAGCACATACGGAGGGTACGAGCAGATTGTAGGCCTAAGGAATACAAGAGGTGAAGGTCTGTGGATCCTAGCGAACCTAGCGCCTTCCTAGTTGGATTGCTCTTGCGACGAACCATGAATCTAGTTCGGAACATATCGACTACATAGGGAAGCACTCGTGGCTATGCCCCAGCCTGTCGGCCAATCGCTAGAATCGGCACCACGGACGAGATGCAGATTATTTGCTCACTTTATTTTCAGATGGTTCCTTTATTTCATCAATGGGCGCACGCACAACACCTTTAGCAAGAAGTCTGCTTTATCAATTCTGATGAGCACGCAGGCCTCGTTCGACTAGCAAAGAACAGTAGGACTGTATTGCTTGACTGAACAGCTGTAGTGCTTCTCGTTCAGAAGCAACACGGTCACGTCTATGACATACAACGGCTGAGGTTCCAGTCGACCCATTGAGCCCACCTAGAAAACTGTACCAACTTTGTAGACCAGACTTCCTACATGATAACTTGTTAGGATACTCCGATCTGCAAAAACTAGCTTCCAAATTTTTGAAAACACAGACTCGGATGGGACACTTGATGCCGTTGCCATGAATATCGACCTGGACAATTTTGACAGAAGCGGGAACTTTTCGATCCCTACCTCTCTTCATCACTTTGCGACATCTCCGCAGCTATTGTCTCCGCTTCCCACCAGCCTACAAAAGGCGTCAACTTCATTCTCCTCGCGCTGTTCATTAGAGCTTCGACCAGTGAATAAAACGCCCCTGTGGTGGATTGGTGCCTAACGACGTCCAGCATCAATTGATGCCGGACGTCCGTTGGCACTTAAGTCCTAGACGGTCGCGAAGAGCAGATCGAAGACGTCCCTTCAAAACAGTTTCATATACATGTTACGAATCAACCCCGTTATAGATTCATTCAATTCCTTACTGCTTCGGGGATCTAGATCCATGGCCAATTGAGTGAAGGGCGAACATAGGAATGACTCGTATTTCTCCAACTTTTCCCGAAAGAGCCTTACAGAACTGAAAATCAGCACAGAAGTTTCATTGAACTCTGATTGTTCGCCATGATCAATGAAGGCACGATAGATAAGAGGTTGCATACTTATCGTGCCGTACGGAGCTCCACATGATGTTGATGTGAACTCCGCCGCTCGTTTGAAAAAATCTATTATACCACTGATAGAGTCCCATTTAGCATGAGTTAGTTTTTGGTTCCGTACATGCGAACTAGTGGCCCTATGTTCCAGCAGTGAATCGAATACCTGCCTCAGTTTTTAAATGGATAACTTCATATCGTACGTCGAGTTACAACGTGTGAACACATCGATGTAGTCACAAGTCACACGTTGGAACTCGACGTAGCGTTTGGATCCAAACATGGTACATCACACACGGTAGGGAGTTGAAGCTCAATTTGCTGTTGCTTGAAATGGGACCGCAGCGCCTGAATCATACGAATGGAATTATAAAATGTCCGCAACCGCTTTAACATATCGTCAATAGATCGGAGGGCGTCCTTAACGGCAAATATTGACGTGACAGGTGTGTCTGTCATGTCATGAATATTATATTCATTAAATGACAGACACATCTCGCATTCCAAACGGGTTGAAGCTTGAAGCGACGAGTTCGGTTGACTTTTTATATCACCAGGTTTGCTGACACGGGCGTTTCGCTCCCGCTGTCTGTCGTTATCGTCGCGATCGTGAAGTTAGGTTACATCTCTCAATGAGACGAATAAGTAGTGCAAAAGTCGCTTCACCCGTATGCGGGGATGGGAAGTGAATGAACTCCAGTACAACATTGTGATGCTGAAAGCATTCCGAGAGCCGATGTATCGTGACAACAAAGTATCCCTCCATTACACGCGAGCTCCACCCGTCACAAGTGAAACTTACGCTTGCATGGGAATTTTCAAGAATGGATCATATTAGCGGGTTCGTCTCTATGAAGCTGTCTTCAATACGTCTTCCCAATGTGCGCCGTTAAATATCTAGAAATGATGGTTTCAACGAGGTGACAAATATTCGAAACCAAACGTCCTCCACCAAGGAGAGAGGAAGGGTGTTGCATATAATCATGCGAAGCAGAGCTGTCATGCTTTCCACTCTCGGACGCTCGAGTGGATGATGATTGCGTTCTTTGCGAGGGCCGTCAGCAGTGATCTAATGAGCGTTGAGCAAGTGAGACTTGAGAGTTGTCGTGCTGGTTCTTTTGCTGGAAGAGCGACCATTTCTTGAACCACGATCGTACTTGAGGCACACCACGTCTGTTAGAGTTCGACGAAAGAAATTCCACACCCAAGAGCTTGATCCCCGTTTAGCGCGGTTATGCATGCCCGTCCGTCTGATCAACATTGATCGTGCTGCTGGTTCTTGCGGCGTGGAAGGACGGGATGATGTAGACACCAGTCGCGGGGCGCGTGTACTGGGAGAGGGTTGAAAGGAGTTCGGCCCGGACGTTGGTCTGGGGCGTAGGGCGCGCGGGGTAGACTGAGAGTTTTCCGTAGCCATGTGGCTAGAGAACTAAGAAAGGAAAGAGGTTGGCTGTGGTGGAGAGGTTGGTAGAATGGCAATAGGATGGCCAGGGTCAAGAGGTTGGTAGAGAAGAAAGAGGCTGGACGTGGTCGAGAGGTTGTTACAGAGGTAGTTAGGAACGAATCTGAAGGGGTCAGGTTGATCCGTCCGCGGGTGATTTGAATTTGCGGATGGTGCGGATTGCGTCGCGATAATTCTATCCTCACATTGGAATAGGGACGTTTGAGAGTGGTTGTTACAGAGATGTTTACACGTGTGCTGGTTGTGCATTTAGCCGCTTGTCTGCGGCTTGAGCCGGCTTCGTTTGGCGACTGAAATTGGAGTCGCCTAAAATTTGCCGGTTTTAGTCGACTTGAAAAGTTTGTGCCCAGGCCTACTTTCAACTCACATTATGGGGAACTGGAACACTGGACGGGGAAGGCCCTCACCTTTTGCGCTCAAGGACATTCTTTTCATGACTTTCACAACGTTGTAGCACGAAGAGCAGTGGGATTGGATTTGGAGAATTATTCAAGATCAAGGCACCTACATTTGAAAGAATGATCACCAAGTTTGTCGATGTACTCGTGATACAAGCGTATGAGCTCTTCGTGAAGTATTGGGCTGAGAAGTCTTCAATGGATCCGCTGAGGAGAAACAATTGGACCTTCACCCATTTTCCGTGTGAACGTTATGCGACTAATGTCATCTTTCAGCTTGCGTTTCGCCCCTCAGGGGCCACATCAGAAGGTTCTGTATATTTTCAGAGAAACATAAGGCGTACGGGTACAAGGTTGAAGTGTCTGTCTTGCCCACAGGCCTTGCCATAGGCTGTACCAAGCACCTCCGGACTCCAAGAGTGATATCGATACTCTAAGGAAAAACAGTGTTTTCCATCAGACAGAGTTGAAGAAGCTTTTATCCGATGCTTCACTGAATGACTCTGGCTTGATGTATTACACGTATCCTTCACACTGGGCAATGCTTTGCGACAACGGATATCAAGGGGCTGCAGAAAACTTTCGCGCTATCATACTAAGCGCACCCCTCCGATGGGAGTGATCTCTCCACATTGCGAAGAATATTGTCGTCAGGTATCATTAGACCAGATTATAGTAGAGAACTACGGAATGATGAAGACAATGTGGAACGCCATATGTGCAAAATGGAAATGGAGCGAGAGCTCCTATGACTAGATATTCAAGCTGTGCCTCGCTCTCACCAACATTCATATTCTTCCGCACCCTTTTGCGAGTAGAAGACGGTGACAGATATAATCAAATGAGGAACAGGTTGCTGTTGATTTTGAACGAGCGTGCTGAGCGGCGACTGGGTACCGTTAGAAGGTATAGGAAAAATCGCCGGAGTCGTTTGGAGCGCCAAAGTGGAGAACATGCTTGCCATTTAGCTATTTTTGATGACGATGACCAGTAGTTTGTTATGAGGTTGTAGTCTGAAGTCTTATTGGGATGCTGTTCATCTCTGATTAAACTGAATGAGACTGGGAAACTGATTTTGCATTGCGATGGACCCTTACGGCGTGTAGTGAAAAACGTTCACGACAGAAACTCGGATGAGGATCCTCCGTATTTCCGGTTCTATTCAACAGGATGGAATAATTGTCATAAAAATTGCGCATATGCGCAGTATCGCCAGGAATTTCGCAGAGCCATCTCGGGCTTATGTTATTATGTACACATTGTATAATTGTGTAGAGGGACATACTTCTGCCGCAGTTTGTTATTTTTGTGAGTGTGATTCGGATCGATGGATACATATTGTACGGACTGAGATGAACGAGGTGGAGATAGAGAGGTTAGAGAGAGTAAGAATATGATACGGGACTGACTTGTAAAACGCGAACGAGAATCTGTAGGCCCCACACCTATATAAATTATCCATGAAAGTACCCTGTTTTTTATGACACTACGATTCAAAGAACATTGAACGATATTAGATAAGGCAAAACGACATTCCATGTGACTAGTTTTTGCGTAGCACATGCATACTTACGTAATTGGTCCCTACACCTAGTATAGCACACCCTGAATAGTGAATTTACTCAGTCACCACGCAGTTACCCTTCAATTCTATCCGTGATCTACTGTTCAGTTGGAGGTTCCTACCAAATCGAAAATGCAAAACAGTTTACATAGTGACACAAGGATTACGATTGTTAATACGTGGTATTTCTGTCACCGCAAGAAGCGGTATGTCCGAGTTTATTCATGCGGGACTAGCACCGCACAGAGGTTTGGGTACACGAAAGCCGATAATCACATATAAGACGTAGCCAATCATGAACTCGTATTTCCGCCATATCTTACTCATGTTTTGTATTTCGATATTTGGAACGTGCCTACGAGAAGCTCCAGTGGGCACCCGCCAAACACCAACACACCAAAACGTTTCGGTCAACATTTCAATATAACCTCGTCTATAGGCTAAATGTGGGTCAAAAATCGATTTATGGGGCCAGACACCTCACACACGTACTGGTGATACATCTCCGCCGGCCCTTCTAAAGTCGCAAACTTATCCACCTAATTCTTTCCACTCTCCCGTCGCCTCTACGCCGTCTATGCCCCTCCCTTCCGCTCTTTCCGCTCTGAACCCAATCGCGCCACCGTCTTCCTAGTCAAGTCATGCTCAAAATCCCACCCCCCCTCAAGATATTCGAATCGATCGAAGCCACAAGCGACAGAGTGTCCATCATCTTTCCGCATACTCTGAGCAGTATAAAGCCAAGATCTGCATCGCCCAATCTGACACACGCCTGCTTCCCTGTCCCCACGAGGCTATCACAAGCCGTATTCACCGTTAAAAAACGATCAGCGTCCCTCCTCACGGATTATATCATCATCCAAGGGCTGGCGCTTTTCAGGCCTTCCCATTTCTTCTACCTCAGACGGGTGCTATTACTTCTGCGGCAGCAAGGGACGAATTATCTTCCCCCAGTTTTCGCCAGAAAGGTATCTGATTTGATCTTCCGTTGACGACCGACGTTCCACACAACACTCCTCAAGATTGCTTTCGCAACCCGTTGACGGTTTGCAAGACCAATCTCCGCCGCCCTTTCGTCGCACCGCTTCTGGACTTCGGCACTCAACTTTTGGCGCACCTGTTCGCGTTCGACGTTTCTCGTTTTCTTCTCGGTCATGCATCACTCGCGTTCTTCTGCTTTCTGTTGGAGCTCCAGAACCTTTCTCTCATTTCGGTACCTTCGCTCATGTTCTCTTTGCTAAGTACAAGGGCGCGATCCGTTTTCTTCGCCATCATTACCTGCCGTCTTGCCAACGTACACTCTTCTCGGTGGCGTGTCTTCCGATAGCTTGATTTCTAGCTCTCGTTCGCGCTCTTATCGGAGGGGCTCGACCTCTGCCGGCTTGTAGTCGCGTTTACGCTCGCGCTATTTGGACTTGGGAACAAGAATATCTTCTCCGCCTTCTTTCTCCAGCAAAGAAAGGACATGCTGGGCTTCATGTTACTCCTGAACTTTGCACCGCTCTTCCTCAAACTGTGCTTTGAACTGATCCCTGCCTCGACCCATATCCAAGTGGTGGCCATGTATCGTGTAGTTTGCTGGGTGGTCCCTGTAGAGGGTGGCCCTATGGGAACCTCTTTCGCGCTGGGTTCTAACTCCATAAATCCAGGGAGGTTCCGTAAAGCGTCACCAACAGCGCAGCTCCCTTTGACTGGAATCTCGACAGTTTCTTCAAGTTGTCGGGCGAGGTCTTCCCAGGAAGGTTGTATTTTGCTGCAGCGCGCAACATATTCCCAAAGCAGCCCTGCTGTTCTTTTGCGGAAGTTCTACTGTGCATCTCTTTCACTTCGGTGATAAAGCGGAAGTCCATCTGCCAAAGGCCTACGTTCTGGAACGTCTGTCTGATGACATCTCCCGTCAGAGCGCGATAGCCATCTACCCCGAAGAACAGGCTATTTGAAGCTGAGCTTCATGCGCATGTCTCCACAGTTCTCTCGAGTGGGTTTAAAGAGCTGGTCTCGTGTATTTCTGATCCTTCGTTTGATGGCTCGGTTGATATGATTTTCGCCAGGTTGCAGAAAGACTATGGTGTTTGCGATTAACTGCACTACTTCGATTCCCATTCATTTGCACCTCTTCAGCCAGTCTATACCGCAGCGGGATTTGTGACCGTCAAGCATCAGGAGAATGGGAGACTGTTTTGAAGGCGTAACCATCGCATGCATTTCAATATAGTCTGCAACGAATCCTATGAAGTCGGATTGCATAGAACCATTTTCCGTGCTGACAATGAAGGCGTGTGACGGGAACCAATAGGTACCTTCCTGAACTTTCATCTCACCCTGATCGGCAGAAAATCCGAAATTGACCGGTGTCATCCAGCGTTCCATGACGTACTCGCCTTCGAATATGAAGAACGGTGGGCTTTTTTCGCCGGCAGCAGTTGCGATTACAAACATGGTTAAGTTCTTCCCTCCCCCTTTGCCTACAGTTCTGCGATAACCTACGTGCTGCGTGCGACGGTCACTTGATCCCCCTTCACAGGCTGGGCCAAAGGTCTTCGCCTTCTCACCGAATTCAAGCGAGATGTCTGCCTCGTCAAGGTGGACGATGCGCGCTGGATCGCTCTGAAGGGAAGATCATAAATGAATTCCTCCAGTACATCTTTCATTGTTTATAAGTGCGCGGCATCCTCTGCATTAATCTTCGCGTACTCCTTTTCGTTTGCACGTCGGGTTATGATTGCAAGCGAGGAAACGACCGCAGCCACTCTTGTGAAGGCAGTTTCCTGGTAAAGGGCTTCCCATTTGATTCTGCAATCATTACGGCCGTCGCTCGGAGCTGTTCAACTTCCACGGAGAAGCCAAGTCTCGCGAGTAAGTTCAGCGCATCAAAAAGCTCACTTTCAATCCGCGTGCTCATTTGCGGACCCCTTCCTCGGAAGTTGTCTATCGGGTTAAGCATGCGCATGAGTTGCTCTCCTTCCTCCTTGCGACGTGCTTCGTAATTTTGCTGGACAGTTGCGAAAGGAATACCTGTGTCCCGGGAGACGTTCTGAAGGGAATGAGGCCCCTTCCGTCATAATTTACAATGCTCGCTCGCCCCTGTCTCGCCAATGAACATCATCGTTTGCATGCATCTTCTTCACAGCGGTCGGGTTGGGCATGCTCGGAGGCATGTGGAGGTGGTATGTCTCCTGGAAAAGCCAGTAGTAGGAGCACGTAGATGTTGGGGACGTGGATGAGGGCGTAGGTACTGGTTGTCGTGGGTGCGATGGACACGTGGATTTGTTTTGCTCGTTGCTGAGGAGGTAGACGTACAACAACTGTGCATGCAGAGGAGGAACCCTGCAGTTTCGCTTCTATGGCGGAGGACGATGCTGAAGGCTGACTTTCTGTCCACACAATGTGGGCGGCAGTCAACGTGAAAGGAAAAGGACTCTTCCATTTGGCTTTTCTTGAGGCCTATGGTGATTATTAGGGTTCACATCGCAGGACACAGAACATAAGACTCCAGCGCGAATCCGCGAGACATATTCTTCGATATTGAGGAACTGAGCCCCATGCAGGATGGGTGTGGTGGTTTACCTGCTGCGTGAGAAGCTCTTCGAACTGGAATCGCCCTGCTCTCTTCCCAATTAAACGTCGTAAAGAAGGTCTAACTCACCGCGGACCAGCTACTAACCGAGATCGCCGACTACGAGGCCATCGCCATTTGCTCGGCCATCAAGTCCACCCTTGTTTATCAACATCACCCGCGTCGCCCGGCGTCTAAAGGTCCTTTTCCAATCAGGCTTCCGCGGGACAACATCGAAATTCCTGCCGCCAGCAAGCGCGGCATGCTCGCGAGAATGCGTCGTCAACACTACCACCTGCAACTGCGTCGTCGCCGAGTACTCCATCGCCCTGCCCACCGGTATGGCCCGTATGGTCGCCCGGCAGACGCAAAGATCACCGCCGGCGGCTGGGACCGCTCCACGTATGTCGGCGGCGAGTCGTCGATAAGACCATCAGCGTCGTCCGGCTCGGTCGCATGGGGCATGAGGTTCCCAAAGCGCCCGAAACATGGGCATGCCCGTCCTCGCCTCGGACACGTTCAGATCCGAGGAAGCCGCCTCGGCCCCCGGTGCCATGCTCACTTCGTTCGACTCTGTCCTGATCAAGAGCGACTTTCTCAAGTTTTACATCTCGCTTCCACCTAGAACCTCATCGATGCCGCCGCCATGACCTCCATGGCGAAGGTCACGCGCATCATCAACGCTGCACGCAGCGGCATTGTGAACTAGGAAGCCCTACTCGCCGGGATGGACGATGGCCGCATCACCGGCGCCGCGCTGGATTGGAGCTGGTGATCGGTCAGCCGTTCTGTACATTGTACATTTTTCTATATCGCTGCGCGCTCTTCTTACAACTGAACAGCTAGCGTGAAAACTGGAGCACGGTGCTCCACGACCTACTGCACATGTGGTTCCATATGGCGCTGCGCACTATACCGGCATCTGCGCGTTGCACACAAGCATCTACACCTGGTCCCGGATTTGGAGTTCCTGCCCTATGGGGGGACTGCTGGTATTTCTATTTAATAGCTATCCTTCAGATCATACGTACTACGGCCATGAAGGAAATGCGCTCAGTCGGGGTGCCGGATCGTCGGCGTTGGAGGTCGTGACCGCCGTTCGTATATAGTACCGGGCGTAGTGACGTAGTGAGCGGTCCTCCATAAACATAGGTCACTGCCGCGAATTCAGAAAGATCCGGAGGCGATTGAATCCATCCTTTCTTTAGTTGCCTGCGCGAGCGAACCGGTAAGGTACTGCGCGTTCTAACCTCTCCTTATATCTCATTCTGCGCGATGTACATGCGTCTGCAGCCTCTCTACGCCACACTCACCCACTCTTCCGGATGGCGCCTTTAACTTTTCATCTGCCGATGACCGTAGATAGAATTGCAGCGTTGGACGATTAAGGCCGTCTAACGGGTAACATATATCGCGCATGCGCGATACATGATACCCTCCTAGTTGGCGCGTCCATGCAAGGAAGCGATAACTAGGAGGGTGACCGGCGAACATACCTCTGATTGGCGCGACCACTGAATGTACTGCGCTTCGATTAAGGCGTGTCGAGCACCTAATCGAATTGGTCGCCAGGAGAGTAGTTTTCGTACCTGTAGACAGCCGTTTGTTCGTCTTTCAGATGTAACACCATTCCTAGGCTCGTTTGGTAGTGGCCTGCGTGGTGTAGACGTTGTATGTATTCGATTGAGTGATCTCCGCTTCCTGACAGATAAAATCGATGGGTGTGTTTGCGTTTCAATTCACGTTATGAGGGTCAAAAAGGCTGTAAGGCCATGCGAAGAGTCGTATTCCGTAATTGTACTGACAAATCCATCATAAACCCGGCGTTGGCTGTTCTTCTCGAACCTGAGGATAGTACATGGAGTACTTAGAATGAATTCATCTTTCGTGGGGGCTTTCCTCTTCCCGAATATATTTCCGAACCAAGTTCAACGCAATACGCCTACAGGAGGGGACACATACTCCGCAAGTATAAGAGATGAATTTTCGGGATCACGAACCTAGCGGGGGAGAACTCTCCACGAAAGGATATACCCGGTTATTGGTACATTATTACTATTATTATGTGTATTAAGTTCTTAACGAACATCTGGATTATATCTGATACATCGCTGGCCACTCAAGAATTCAAGAAAAATTAACGTGCATGAGGTTCAACGATATGAAAAACTCCTACGTTGATCTAGGTTATAGGAATTTTGTGACTAGGATTAGATAAAAGCACTGTTGTATTTGGAGATGCTTCCGAACTTCAGCGAGCGGAGGGAACCTACGAAAAGGTCATAGTTGCTCAGGGGAAAAGCACACAATGACGTGCGCTCTGCTTCCCTACACCTAATTAATGAGGCGAGGGGAGGCAGAGCAGTACAGAAATCATCCATTAATACATTAGCCACGGAGGTACTACGGGCTGAGCACCGTTTCGTTTTGGTTGGCAGGAGGTAGAATAATACAGGCAACAGGCAGCAATGATAAAAGAGAAAAATGCGCCGCGAGGTTCCAAGTAGTCCCCTGGCATACAACCAAGTACAGTTCACAGTATCCTATATAAATGAAGAATGCATGCTTCACATCGTATTGCAGAATGTTGGATTTTATAATTCATATAAGTAGGGTTCTACAACGAATAGTCCTTAGAAATTCACATATTCTAAGAAGGCAGACGTCAGAATCAAACAAATAAACAAAATTCTACGTGACTATGATACAAAGAACAGAACCGAAACATATGTCAGTGACACTGGTATGTCTCGAGCATACTAAAATATCACTGTCCTTCGTGATACATGTCGTTTAATAGGAATGTTCCGGCACAACCGTGACGACGCTGAAATAAGAAAATATCGCGCATGGTAACTTTGAGATACTACGTTCAGCTGTGTGATCCAGAACGCCAAACGGCCATGCAACCCAACGTATATGTGGCCACCGGTGGCCACATATACGTTGGGTTGCATGTATATATGCAACCTATATAATTGGGGCCCCAATTATATAGAAACACGGACCGTAGTTGGTACTGCGATTGAGCCAGAACCGGATCCAGCACAAACATGACAACCCGCCCATCTTCCTCCAACGACGAGAACATCCTCGATGCCGCCGCCGTTCTTTCGTCACTGAAACATGCTGCCGAAAATGAGCAATGATGTTTACAGAAGTACGCGATGCATGAAACACCACCTGCCACAGATGATGAGGAAGATCAGCACGAAAATCCAGTGATTGACAGCTTCTACAAAGAAGGTCAGGACGACGCATTCTTAACTGCCACGAACTTTACGCTTGAAGAGTTTCAGAAGTTGTGGACCCAATTATCGCCCGAAGTTCTCCCATGCTTCCAGAATGGCCGAGGACAGAGAATGAAAGATACGCCAGCTGACGTGTTTTTATGCTCCTCTGCATGTTAAAGCACTGTCAAACGTATGGTTTCGCGGCCGTACAATTCAAGAGAAGCAAGGCGGTCTTCCGTCGAAATGTGGTACGCATGCTAGAGGTCGTCCACCCCATTATGGTGAGAGAATTCATTTCGAAGCAAGAGCGACTGCATTCCATGTCGTATGTACGAAACAAAGGTATAGAATTCCTTCGGTTTCCAAGTGCCCTTTACGCGACGGACGTCAAATGTCAAGAATGCCAACGCCCTATGGGAAGGATGCAAGAAGTCAAGAACTTCTTCAGTTCTTGGCAAGCACCACTTGTATGGGTATAAAGTGGAGGTCTCCGTTCTGCGAAACGGTTTGTGAATCGGATGTGCTCCGCATGCGCGCGGCTCTGTTTCGGACATTGATATTTTCAAGACGAATATCGCGTTCCACCAAGACGCTCTGAGAAAGTGTGATGAAGAAGCGGATATGACTGAAACCGAAGAAAGCCAGAACTTCTGGGCTTTACTTTGCGATAAAGGGTATCAAGGTGGTCAGGTACTCGCGCTGGTTATTTCACCGAAAAAGAAGTCCCCCGGAAGATTGCTACAGCTTCGGGACAAGCGCCGCATCGATGCCATTGCGACGGAGAGAGTTATCGTCGAAAACGTTTCCGGTCGGATGTGCACCCTCTGGGGAGTTGTGTCAAAATGTTTTGCGTATGAGGATTGTGTGTATGACTGGTACTTTCATGCTTCAGCAGCTCTTACCAACTACCATATCATGCACAACCCATTACGAGCGGAGGATGTCGATGCTTTTCGTACTTTGCGGGAAAAGTGGTACAGTACCTGAACGACTCGTTTGAAACGACGATACATGCAAAAGAAGCAAGCGCTCAAACGCCGAAAGGCCAGGATTGAAAAAAGTGTGGCTATACATGGCGGGCATGGTGCGGATACTGAGTCAGAGTATCAATAATTTTTCTGAGTAAAGAGTCACATTTGTGGGGACAGGTGGACGTGGGCTTTGCCTCCGGAGCATTTATAAGAACAGAGGAACTGAAAGCGCGGCTCGTTGACCCAGATAAGTAATCGAAAGGGGGGCTGGGGTGCCAGGGGTTTGCGGCGGCGGAGGGAACCGAAACCAAATGTTCCATTTTGCTCAGAGCCTTGTGGTGGGCTTTTATACAATGGGGCGCCGGCCACGGCGGCCAACGGCAGCGAAGCAACGCCACAAACGCGCGGGAGCTGAAGTAATTCTAATGGGTGCAGTTGATGTACATGGCGACAACGAGGAACGGGCACAAAGCCACCGGAGAGCGCCAGCGGCGGGCTCGCCGCCTTCACTTGAACCGCTGACGGTGAAAACGCAGCCGAAGCGGGGGGAGCGTAACCCGGCAGGCTGTGACCGCAATAACTGTCGCCTTTCCTACGGTCACCGCCACTGTCGATGGCGGCGGCGACTTGCCTGCGGGAGAACAACAGGGGAAAAAGGAGCGAGCGTGCGTAGAACAGATTCTTAGAATAGAGCCGCCAGCCTGCGCGGCCGACAGCGAGAAGCCGGAGTGACCGAGCCAACACCAGCCTAGCAACGCGATCGCGGCACGGTTGACGTTGTGGATCGCGGTCGCCCAGGTGGCCCGGAGCCGAAGCGGGGGAGGGCAGCGGCGTCCAAGCGAGCAGCGTACGCGCGCGTCCCATGTGGTGATCTTGTACGGTGTGCGTCGCGGCCGACGGCAGCGAATCGACGACAAAGCGCGGGAACCCAGTGCAGGAATTGAAGTCATGGGTTTGAGCACCGCCGTTGCGCATGTCGGAGATGACGAAGAGGCGTGCGAAGGAAGGAGACGGTAAGCAAGCCAACTTCCCTTGACCCGCCGACTCGGATGCAGACTGCGATACGCAGGTGCGACAGCCAGAGAGCACGGCAGGCGACGACGAGCCCCACTGCGGGAGCGAGCGCATGCACTTGAACCGGTGTCGATACAAGAGGCGGGTGACGAGGGCGGCACCAGCAGTTGACTCGGGTCGGCGGGTGTTGGGATGGGTGGACGATGTGTGTGGTTGTCGCCGTGATCGTGGCTGTGGTCACGGGGCTACGTCTCGTTACTTCGGAAATATTACGGTTAAGTGGGGGAGATTTAATGTAATAATATAATTTAAAAAAATCATGCAAGGAAATAATGGCGGAACACATGGACACGTGTACAAATTTTGACCTTCTTTGATCCGCAGAACTGGTTCCATCAGAACCGCAGAACTGGTTCCATCAGAACCGGACACGCGTGTCCGGCCACGTTCATCTTCCGCCCTGCGCGCCGTAACTCGCGGGTTACGGCGCGCCGGGCGGTGCCTTCGCGGCACATGGGCAGGCCAGCGCGGCCGGCGGCGACGCGGGCTTCGGCGAAGGCGGGGCCGGCGGGACGTCCACGGAGAGCTGGGTCGGAGAGGCGGAGTCCATGGTGGGAATCGACGCGACGGGAGCCGACGGCGGGGCAGGAGACGACGACCAAGCGCGGAGCCACGCAGGCAGCGATGAGGTATAAACGCGCAATGCCGAGCGGCGTGCCAGCGCGGCGCACATTCCCGTCGCTCCGCCGCGCCCATTCATCGTTCCTCTCTGGTCGCCTGCACGCAGGGGGCATCGTCATCTTGCTGCGAGGCCCGCAATCCGATGCGGCACGCGCGCAAATGGTGCGCGCGCACGGCCGAAAGATGCATCAACACAATACCGCGCGCGACAGCCGCATCGCGGTCGGGGGTCGTTTCCATGTGGCGCGTCCGTGCGTCT
>JAULBV010200602.1:0-18122 GCA_032358295.1 Pterothamnion heteromorphum | reverse complement strand
GGGGCGTCGAAGGGTCCATTCGTTATATTATCAGTGCCTCCAGCCATTCTGCCGCCCATGTGCAGCCAACGAAGTCTCCAACTCAGGGCCACATTCTCTACATGGAAACCGAACGGAAAGTTGCCGCATTCGCCGTACTCCTTTAGCACGCGGAAACGGTCGCAGTCCAAGTAAGGCTTGCCATCGCGTGACAGATCTATGTAGTGGTCCAGTGCGTACGGAGCACCATATTCGAAGAGACGATCTGGTTTCCACGCCATGTGCGCTTCGACTTTCTATGACAGACTTGTAACGGAATAATGCAGCGAAGACCAAGACCTTGTCAGATCAGGACGATGTAGATGACGGCGGAGAAGACGAGGAGTTTGACCAAGATGTAGACAAAGACGTAGTGATGACGTGGATGACGGCGGAGAAGACGAGGAGAAGACGACGAAGTACGCAGAGAAGACGACGAAGTTGGCGGAGAACACGACGGAGTTGGCGGAGAAGTCGACGGATTTCGCTGTGAAGTCGACACAGTTGGCGGAGAAGACGACGAAGTTCGCGGTGAAGTCGACGAAGTTCGCGGAGAAGAGGGCGACGTTGACAAATATGTACAAGAAGACGTAGATGACGGTAAAGAAGACGAGGGCGTGAAGGACGACGTAGGTTATGTGGGGGAGGGAGGTGGGTTAGGGGCGTGGATGTGGAGAGAGGTGGAAATCGAAAACAGAACGTCGATCTGAAAACACTCAAATTTACGTCTGCCTCTCGCTACCCAACCATTTCGTACAGTACACTATCCCCGTCTCCGCCTTCGAAAAAGCCGACCACGTCACCTTCTGCTTCGGACTCGTCTGTCAATGCCAATGCGCAATGCTCGTGTCGTACGGCCTATTCCTGCCCAACGTCACTGCGTCCTTCATGGCGAACATGGCCGACGGGTTGGGACAGTGCATCTGGTCGGTGTACGTCGCCGATGAGCTATGAACAGGGTGATGTAAAACGTGGTGACGAAGGATAGTGTCCGCGAATAGTGTCCGCGAGTGGCATTGGTACGAGAATGCGACGCGATTCAGATCGGACAGAATTGCATATTGTGCGATCGCGGGACTCAGCCTGGACGTGCTCGGCGTTCAGGTCACAATGAGCGTGGACGATTGTATTGTCCAGCAAGGTGAACGTTCGCGGACTGTAGGTGTGGAATTGGTGTTTGGTCCAGCACGTCCAACATGGTGCGACTCAGACGGGTTTAGGAGGCCTCTGTACAGCGTACAGCGGACGGTGGTGGACGGAAATGCGCGCGGCATTACATGCCGAGTGCAGTGGCGATCAGCTTAATGGGAGTGCACGTAGGCACGGTGCGCTCGGGGGACGTCGGTTTCTGCCTTGCGCTGTGCATTGCACTGCTTTCACGCGGACTTGAGTTTTGGTCAAATGGTGATTTGAAGGTTCGACCTATAAATCGATATTGATATTCATCGGATTGGTGCCACGGTGTACCCTTGTAAATGACTGTACCGGGGCGATTTGGAGTGCGCGTGCAATTACACCTAAATTTTCGTAAACAGTAATTGCCAAACTGAGCTGTCCAAAGATATAGAAATTTCAAAGCTTTTTCTGACCCAATTATTGAATATTGATATTCATTTTCAGGGGAAGAGTCTCCTGCACTGAAAATGCACCTTGTATTTTTCAGAGTGAAAGACAAGGCGCACTGCTCCCATCTGATACCCCGAGCAGGCACCTTGCGCTGCCCATCATGCACAGCGCATGTTACGCCGTCCGACGCCGGACGCAGCGCGCCGTTGCACGTCGCGCAGCGGGCGCCTCGCGTATCGCCCGCGTTGCGCTGCGACATCCTGTGGCCCAACACGCAGCGCGCCGTTCCGCGTCGCGCAGCGGGGGCGTGGCGTGTTTTCCAAGAGCGCGCACAGTTAGTCGCCCGCGTCGTGGCGCGGTACCGCCGGCAACACACCCGGTGGCGCAATAAGGAGGGCCCTGTGTCCGCGAGGTTTCACGTCGCGCAGCTGGCGCGTCGCGTGTGGCCGAATTGCGCGCACTGCGAGGCGCCCGCATTGTGCCCCAGCGCCGTCCCGCGCGAGATCGTGTTGCCCAAAACGCAGAGCACCGTTGCGCGTTGCGCAGCGGGCGCGTCGCGTGTTGTCCAAGACCAAGACAGCAGACATTGAGGCTCCCGCCTTGTGGCGCGGTGCCGTCGTCGCCAGATCGTGTTGCCGAAATGTGTTGCCCAAGGCACAGCGCACCAAATCCGCGAGGTCGACTACCTTTCGTTCACAGACTGGGTCAAAGCAGACAATTACGTGACCGCTTGGGACGTCCACGGCGTGAAGCACCTCGTGGCGCAGGACTGCCGTGAGTAATTCCTGGAGTTCGACGGGCTCTTCAACTTGATTACTGTTCTCGCGGCGACAGCGGTTCGACGGTTGAGTGACAGGATTCGGAGAAGCGGATAAGCAGAGATTTGTCGGTCAAGAGCGTGGCTATGAACACTAATTTCGCGGACATCAGAACGTAATCGCATGCGCAGAATAATTTTCAAAGTCAATGAATTTTAATACAATTTACAAGGCTGTGTGCGCCGTGCTTCCCTGAGAACAGCAGTACTTGATTCATAAAGCGCGGTGGCGTAGAACGAAAGTTATGGCGGGGCGTGTGCCCGGCGGCCGCCTAAGCGCCGCGCGGGGTCACTGAGGGCGGTCAATTTCGGCCGGCGTGCAGGTCCTCAAAAACTTTAATTTTTTGACGCGCGCGGCTCCGATTTTCAATATAAGAGGCTCACGCGCGTGCACGCGCCGCGCGTCTGCGCCATGCTCGTGTCTCCCAATTCGTCCGATTCGGCCTCCTGCCCCGTGCCGTCTGGTGTCCATGCGCACCGACCTCTCCAGCCACGGCGCTTTGGGGCGCAGTGCGTACCACGCTCTGCACGCCTCGTGCGTTCCTTTTCTGACATGGCCGAATCGGACTTCATGGCACGCCTCAATGCTCTGACTGCTAAGGTTACACGGCGCGTCAGTGCTCTCGTGTATTGTAGAATTTGTCCGGTTCGGTCTCGGTGCCCACGTTCCCCACTCACGCATAGTTGCCGCACACCCTTCCACGTGTTCGTCACACAAATTCCAGATTTTTACTGCCGCCTTGCATGCTGCCGCCTTGCATGCCAAAGACCGTTTCGGACTGGAACTTAACGACTGCTCCCACACCGCTGAGCACATCGATTCACCGACCACCCCCGCCCCCCGCTCAGTTTCTGACTCTTCTGCCATGCCGTCCTTCGTCGACCTCGTCCGATTCGGTCAACTTGGCGAACTGTGCCTGACAAGAGAAGTGGAGCAGCCGCTCACTGCAGCAGGCGTATTTCGACATACGTCCCGCGCGGCGTCCGTCAACCGCCCGTACGATGGGATCAACTGCCTGCGCGATGCGATCCGTACTCTTTAATACGTGCCGTCCCGTGTCGGTCAAGTGCGGGTGCAATGTGAATAGGCACGAAGCGCGGTGCACGTCACTGCCCCCGCAGCGTGCCGACATTTCGTTTTCGATCTGCTCCTTCGTCTGTTTCGGTCAAGATTATTTCTGAAGTCAAGTGTCGCCGGCTTCATCGCCTTGTTCGCGGACCGCGTCCATCGCATGGGCGGCGCGCCACGAATGAACGAACTATCTGGTACGCTTCGTCCTGGCTGCAGCCCGTTGTGGTAGGCAGTTGTGAAGTGCGGCCAGCGCGAATGGAACCGCGACGAAAGCGATCCGCCGCTGAAGGCGCCGTGACACCCGCTGCGAGTAAGGCGCGATGCCCTCACTTGTCAATGTCGTCCGATTCGGTCAAGTTTGTTGGGCAAGACAAGTTGGTTTCTAAGAGTCAAGTGCTGCCGTCCCAAACTGGGAAGTGGCTTTTCACCGGACGACTTGCATACCACGGCTTGACGCCTGTGGAACTCGCCCGGCTCGCTTCGTGTTCTGCGCTGGGCCCCGTCCGTCTCGGTCATTTTTCGCTTTCACGCTGTCCGCCCTGCAGTCGGCGTCGTCCATCACCAGGATCCAGGTTCGTTACGTCTTTCGTGCATTGCCCCATCTCCTTCTCACCCCATCCCCCGACTCTGCCCGTATCGGTCTCATACTTACAAACTTCCTTGCCTTGCTGCAGTGATCCATTCGCACACCATGCCAATCCAGTCTGCCCCGCATTTCTCTTCCGAGTCCGACAACCAAGATGCACCTCACGTCGTCGTACCGCTCCTTATCGAGAACCGCATACGGCCGGGGCTCACTCGCCACAGTCGTCCGAATCGATCAAGTTTGCTGTGCGAGACAAGTTCATTTCGTTATGCTCGGTTCTACCTGTCAAGTGCGGCCGTCACAAACTCGGAAGCGCCTTTCTGTACGAAGTGCATACCGCGGCTGCCCGCCTTCGGCACTAACCTGGTTCCCTTCGTGGTGTATGCTGCGCCCCGTCCGCCTCGGTCTTTCTTTTTCCATTCCGCCCTGGCCGCCCTGCCCTCTGCGTCGTCAGTTACCAGGATCCAGGTTCGTTGCGTCTTTCGTTCGTTTTCACATCTGCTTCTCACCCCATCCCCACTCTGCCCGTTTCGGTCTCATTCTAATAAAGTTCCTTGCCTTGCTTCACCGCTCCATGTTGCTGTATTCCAGTTGGTGTTAACGTCCACAACGGTCGGCACGTACCCTGCTCGTCAGTCCGTGTCGGTCTCCATATGAGTCCTGGTCCCATTCTCGGCGTGCATCACGCCGCGGCGCGCTATCCACGACAGCCAAGTCGGCCTCTAACTTGTTCGGTCCTTATACGCGTCTCATTGAGTCCATTGAGTCCGAAGTTGCTGCCTATACGTTTTCAACCTTCATCAAATTCGTAAAGCTTTACTATTGTACCTCCTTCTACACTCCCACATCCCACCTACACTCCATCGCCTACGCTCATTATGCAAAAGTGCATATACCCATACCCAGACTGTGACGTGTACATGGGCCTGATCCTTCTCATTGATTACTTCCACGCTGCCCGCTTACTGTCGCCTGTATTTTCTTGCAAGTGTCAGACGATAACTGCATGCGCTTCGTCAAACCCTCAAACGTAACCATGACCGAATCTGGACTGATCTCACTAGACCACGGGGTGAGACGCTTGCCATGTGGTGTTTTGTTGCATAACCTGTAACGTGATGTATAGACGTCTCCATCAATGGCTGGTTCGAACCACTGCACAACCAACGCACGAACTTCTCTCCTAGAATTCTTTTTGACCTTGCTGATCTTGGCGACCCAGAACGGGACTGTAGAGGTGGCGTCCTTATGTCGAACAGCAACGAATGAATTAGTTGCGTACTCTAGCTGGGAAGAACCTCCGTTCCCGTCGGCGTTGTCCACATCAGTGTCCAGTATGCCTCGCTCCTGAGACATGACAGCTGTAGTCTCGAAGGACGTGCGCAACTGCCAGTGAAAGACTTGGGATGTTGACTTATAAACCTCCTCCACGAGGTGTCGAAGTTGTTTCATATTTTCCGCGCTGTTAATTCTGACCTCTTCGGACTGCAATCGTTGGAGGACTTCAGCTTTGTTGGGGGGGCACCGTAGCGAGGTGCTTGGAGTCTTCGACAGCACCGGTGTTCGTAGTAGAAACCCGCCGTATCCTGTCCCATCCCAAGCCGGCCTCAATGCGTCCCACTTGTCCATGGAGTTTACCTTGACAACACAATGTACAGGTGCGGCGTTGATGTTCCTTGCGTTCTCTGACGCGACCGACGCGGCCCCCGTCCGAGAAAATCGGAAGTAACGGTACTGAGAAAACGGAGTCGTCCTGTTGTCTCGAAGGGTCTTTTCTTGATCGCAAAGGCCGCTGAAGTTAGCTACGTGTGCCACATGATTGATTGTGGGCGTGGGGTGGTAGCTCTGTCTCAACTGGTCGTGTAAGCCATTCAACGTGAGTGCGTCGTGGGTGTGGAGCCTAGTAGCTGTTCTGCTGAAGAGTTGGTCTATGTCCGTATGAGTATGGCCAACGGGCAGGAAAGAGGCATAGATCTCAGTAAAAACGCCCCAACTGACTAGACTTTCCAGGTAACCAAAGACATATTTGTTCTTGTTTTCTCGTGTGCAGTTGTCCAGTTGGATATGCAGCGTTCTAGGAAGACCGAACCGGGCGTTGCGTTGGTCCAAGTACCTGTGCAGGCATTCAATGATGTGATTAGCACCTGTCTCGAAATTTTCAGTCATGGTGAACAGCGCCACTCTATTGTCCACGCCGTGTTCAATGAGACCGACAAGCTTCACTTTCAACGAGTGCCCTTTCGTGTCCTTCGTTACGGACACAAAGTGCGGTAAGCCAAATGCGGACTGGTCCGCTCCGTCGACCACAATGGACATGACTTCGGCTGGGCTCAGTTTGGCGTTATCCTGGTTCATCTTGTACGCTTGCCTCTCAGTAGCAATCAAGTCGTAGTGGGCCTTTCGGTCGGCTTGCACTTCTTCCATCCTCGCCCCACTCCGTGCAGCTTCTCGCATGTACATCTTATAAGACTCGCAGAGACTGCACTGTGTGAACCTCGTCACTCTTCTTACCTTAATATGGGATACAGAAGCCTTCCACACAGCGTAGAAGTAGCTGCTGGCCGGGGGCGTCGTCCGTTCTAGGGCTTCGTATTGTGTACAGAATAGGTTGTAAACGTCCTTCTTGTCATAGAACGGCAGGTGCACTTCGGCAGAGTCAGGCATGGCATTGCCTGTTTGCTCAGCAATACGTCGCAGGAATACGGCAATGCTATCTCTCGAGAATGACTTCATGTGACCCCTCTGGGACACTGGCCCAGCACGTACAGTCCCGGAGTTCTCCGTGCCCTTGACTGCGCATTGAAGGTCCCGTGAGAAGCGGAATGCTTTTACGAGGAACTCCGCACATACCGGTCTGCCATCGAACATGAACACGTTTCCAGGAGTGAGCATAGCGTGGAGCGCCTTCTTCCTGTCTGCTATGCTCAACGGCATGACCTTCTTGGACTGCGTGACGAGATGGCCCAGATTGACGTTCTCGAAGCACTTCTTCCTTGTGCAGCACAGCAGACCTTCAAAGGATGACTCTGTGAGACCTGCATGATCTATGAAACGCTGACGCTTCTTCATGGGCCCGTTCCGTTCGGCTCGACGCCGTTTGTGGTACACGTACTTTCGTTTCTTCTTACGGGAACTCGCACCCGGGACGTATTCCTCTCCATCTGAAGTCTGGCTGCCTTCGTCCGCTCCGGTCATCGGTATCCCCTCCACAACATCGCGTGCGGCCGCTTCAGTGGGACTGCTCCCTGCGACAGCATCATCGCTTCGAGCACAGCCAACTTCCTCAATTTCTTCATCCTCGTCCGGCATGTACACACCATAGCTGTCATCTCCTGAGTCCGAGTCCAGCCTTAGTATCCGTTGTGCTCCACTACCAGAACCGTCCCTTCGTCCCCTTCTTTTCATTTCCGCTATGCGCGGAGATGTTCTCAAGTCCTGTGTTGGTCTCTGTTCGCCAGGGGAAGTTGCAGTCGTCCTTCCGGTATTCCTCCGCGTCAACGGCCTGAGTACGGATCGTACGGGACTTCGGCGGTTTCTCGAGTTTCTGTCCTGCACTTCCTCTTCATTTTGTGTCGTGGGCAGACCAGAAGGAGGTGGTCCACCGCGGAGTGGGTCACCTGAATGGGTGCAACGAGCTTGTCCGGACTTCGACCTAGGATTAATCCCAAGTTCAGCACCGACTGAAACAGACATCGTGTGGCCAGAGCTTTCCGTGCGCCCATCCCTAGAGGGAACCTTGCCACGTTTCGAGAACGGCATGCGTACTGCTTCCCGAAGTAGGTAAGGCGCCTGAACGGTTCCGAAGAGGACGAACACGACAGTACGATACGGCCAAGTCTTACGGTGGGTGGGGGTGTTGCGAGGTTGCCGAGGTGAACGCGGTCCGGTGCGGTCAGATTGTTATTCCGACACTGTAGTGTTAAACTTAGATGGAGCAATGGGAAATTGTACACTTACAGTGTGTGGGTACGGTGAGGGGGTTACCTCCTCGCTTCACAGAGCACTGTAAGTCGCAGGCTGCAGACGAAAGCCATTACAACGCACACATATATAATCTATATCTCACTACTATCGGAGAAGTACGAGTACACCTGTGTAATGTGTGGTCTGTAATACCACAGTGTCTGCCGAGACTCCAATGCTTATGTGCAAGGCCCGTACAGTACGGACGAATTACGTACTATAAAAGAATAGATAGAACAGTATTTCTGGGGTTTACGATTTGTGTACTGTGCACGAAGGGATAGAACAGTATTACTGGGAAATTACACGTTTATAAGAAGAATCATTGGATGATGAAACCACTACAGACTATAACCGGGCTACGACTGCCGCTGCCTTTTGCCTCCCACCGGCGAACCACTGTCCGTGTTCGGGCCAAGTCTCTGCTTGTACTTAGTTACGATGTGACTCGCAGCCACTTCCACATCAGCGATTAGCTCCGTCACCTGGACTGTCAGGTACTGCACCCTGTGCTCGGATGTCACCAGCCTCGTCTCCAAAGAGGCCCGACTTTTCTTCTCCTCCGCTATGGTAAGCTCTGAATCCTTCAACGACTCCTGGACCGTCCCAAGAATATCCCGAAGTCGGCCAACCTCTTCAACCGTCTCAGCGGCTGGCCGCTTTACAAGCTCGTCTTCCAAGTCTTTCACAGTCGTCTTCAATCTTGTCTCCTCACTCTCCGAAAATGCCTGCAACGTAACCAGGGCGGACTCCAACTTGGCCAAGTCTGCTGAAAGTTTCTCTTGTTGCTTACTCCCATCGCTGTCCTTCAAGGTCACCACAGTTGCTACAGCGTCTTCGACAAGCTGACGAAGGCTAACCAATTTCTTGTCTTGGTTATCAAGGAAAGTCTTCATGTTGCGTAGCGACTGCTCGTATGTGTCCACTGTGGTCTTCTGCAATGCCCTCATGACGGTCAGCGTTTCGACCAACTTTTCATTCCTAGCCTCCAGAACAGGGACGTTGCTCGCCTTGACGTAGTTATCCGCTGCTGCCTTTGCTGCCACTTCCGTGTTCTGCCGCGCCTTGCTCAAGTCTGTGACCAATTTGGCGGTCTGACCTCTTGACGTCGTCAATTCCGCCTCCAACTGTACAATCTTGTCCTCCAAGGCCGACTTCTCTGCTAACACGTCCAGTTTAGGTCCAAGCTCCAGAGTTGCGCAAATCACTTCTGTGAAGGTGGTGGGGGCAGGCATGCCGATCTTCAAGAACATTGCGCCAACTTCGTCCAATTTGGTCTTCGTGGCATAGTAATGTTCATGGACTGGCCACAACGGGCGACGGTTCTCCTGCACGCCTTCTGCGAGACCATCCCCGACATCGTCACCATCGTCCACATCTTCCACAGTCCCTGGCGGGTGAGCAGTACGACCAACTTGGACTGAGGAATATCCGCCGTCTTCGGCCTCGGGGGGGAGATTGGCGACGTCCTCAGTGAATTTATCAAGACGAGCCTGAACCCCGGGAGACATCGCCTGCCCCACCGGACTCCATTTCTTGGCTGGATCAGTAGTGCGCATGAGTCGACGCGTTGTGAGGGCTGCGCTCTCAATCCCGAGACCTTCATAGTTCAGAACCTTCGTCACATCGCTGCAGACCTGCACTCTTGCTTGTTGTCCACGATGGCCTTTTGTCAGTTCCCTGAACCGAGCGTACGCCCCGTTCGCCTCATACGCAGACGTAAGACCGGTGACCAGCATGGACACGTCAATCTCCGGAAGGGTGAAAACATCCCCATTCCGACGGGTGGCTTCCGCCGCAGGGAAAGAAACGGCCTCTCCGGAAGTCCATTCGTATTGACAGCACTGGCCGGTGCGCATCCCGGCGTCATCGTCCCTTGGGGCCACTGCCTTTAGCTCTTGACCTCTTCGCAGCGCCAGAAAGCCGAGAACGGGGTCCAAGGAACTTGACTCCAGGAAGTAGAAGGGATGAATGGAAGAAAGCACAGAAACGACCCCGGTTGGGACAGGAAACAGGCGCTGATGGAAGGTATACTTGTAGGCTTGGTCGTTGCCTCCATGCACACGGTAGTCCGACGTCTGATTCGAATTCGGATGGATGCCCTCGCTCGCAGCTTGGCAATGGCTCAATGTGAAGAATAAACTCGCCTCGACCTTAGCCACTTCCATCAACTCGGACGATACTTGATTGGCCGTAGAGGTCTTCAAGAAGTTCTGCGTGTAGATCGCAACCCACGGCGTCGGGACACCGAGCATTCTGTCACCGTCGAACTCCGTCGCCCAGTCTGCTGGTAGGGCCGCGTACATCTTACTTCTGTCCCGCTGGGTCATCTTGTGGTACTCGACATTGTTCCAGCCCCAGAACACGCCCCCTGCCAGCCGAATGCGTGCCTCATCCCAGTGCTCGCGGCCCCAATACGTGCGGTTGAAGAAGTAAAGTTCTTCGAACCGGCCGGGAATGAGCAGGCGGCTGTTCATGTCTATAGTGTCTGGGTCAGACACACCGCGCTGGATGTCGGTGACGAACTTGTCCAGAGCCTTGACGTACATCACTTCTTCAGCGCATCGGACGTACGGGCTGTCAAACGGACCGTTCGTGAGGCCGTCGTTCCCGCCGGCAATGCGTCCGCCTGTGTGCAGCCAGCGGGAAGCCCACACTTCGTCCACATCGGTCCACTTGTAATTCGCAGGGGCGTTACCTGGAACACGGTACGCCTTGATAGCCTCGTATCGCTTCGTGTCCAAGTACGGCCGGCCTTGATTCTTGACTTCTAGGTACCTGTCAACGGGATACGGTGGGCCATCTTCATAGACCCTGCGGGAGACCGACATTTTGACGTCGTCCAGGCGGATGGTTGCGAGCGCTGCGCGGGTCCGATGACGGGAAGAGATGGGTGTCCTGTTTGATGGTGAGGAGTGGGGGAGGGGGAAGGGGGAGTAGAAGGAAGTACCAGAAAGGCTGAGGTGCAGACGGAGGTGTGACCGTATATGAAGGAACGTTAGCGACCACTCAGAATGGTATTCTGATACGAACGCACGTGAAAAGTAGGGCAAAAAGGTGTATGCCGTGTGCTTTAAAACAGCGCTGTACATTGTACAGTATCACGTAAAATTACGTCCCCCACATGATGTATAATGGCTACGAACTGTAGAATACCCGGCAAAAACGAATTTAGTTGCTTCAGCGCGAAACTGTACTTTAATTTCGTAAACTTGAATATTTGAATTCGCAAGAAGCAATGTGACTCCACTGAGAATAACTTGACCATATTGGCCGCGTCCTTCATTGCGTATAGTTTTGAGTGGCGTAGACATTCTGTCCAGCGTAGATCGCGCGCAGCGTGAGTCGGTGGCCTTGTCGCAGCGTGAGTCGGTGGCCTGTCGCAGCGTGAGTCGGTGGACTGTCTACAGGCAAGTTGATATAGCACCACAAAGTACTGCCGCCGGTTCCCGATGCCTGTCATCCCTCTCACCGGCGGACTACTCTATCTCTATATTCACCACTACTCCCCACCTGTAGTCTGAGCCAACGGACGTGATGGGCTTCGCGCCCAACTAGTACCATGCGCCTCACCCGTTTGGGAGCTGGAGCAGCTCACGTCCGTGGAATTTACGCAGTCGTCTAAATTGGTACGACGCGCCCGTTGCGCGCTCATGCGCGCAGCTCCGGGTGTGCTCCATGGCACCCGCTCGTGGGCGGGGCGGAACACGACTGTCGTGGTATTGCGCGTGAGCCGCGCAGACACCAACGAGTGCGACAATAGTACAGCCATGTGCGTGGTAGGCTCCCAAGTCGAGAACCGAAGTCGACCTAAAAATTGATATTGATATTCATTTTTAGGTCCCATCCTGCACGACACACGTCCGCCGTGGAAATTGAGAACGCAGTACCGGGTTTACAGTGGACCTATAATTAGTCACGTGGCAGGAAACACATTTCCACAAAATTGACTGCGTTTATTTAATACGGACCCGTTCCACCAAAAAAAAGATATTGATATTCATTTACAGGTCCGCGCAGGGGCATCAAGCACAGATCTATAATTTACCGCGCACGCGCCTGTGCATGTTGCTGGTGACGCACGCGTGCGCACGCGCGCTCGGGCCCAATTCATCGTGTCTGGGACACCCACACCGGACACGTGCTTTGAACACGCGGACACCGCCGTGATGTATATCCCCTGCCCCACATTCTCGCTTGAGTTTCTTTTCCAGGGTAGTCCCTGCACTGCACGGATATTATAATTCGCCACGGTCCCCTCCAGTGCAGGGTTGCACCGTTCGTTCACACAGCTGTCCCAGCGTACCAGCGGCACTGGTTGGATACGAATGGTACCTCCCAGATTGTCCACAGTCCGTACTGAAATTTAAGTCCATCCGCTCGACGACTCGTCTGGGACAACAATGCCATCGAAATCACCTGATGTACACTGCGTCACTACGCCTTGTCTAATTATCACTCAGGCCTGCAGGTCTTTGGTTTTTATCATACTGCGACCCGAGGGGACATCAGCGAGTACGCTAGGAGGACCCGAGGGCACATCAGCGAGTACGCTAGCAGCAGCACGACACTGCCCGACCTGTCGTATTAAGTGAACTGTGAGGAATAACGTACCTCTCTGCAGATGCGCAATTTACATGTACTCTGTGACAAGCTCAAAGACGCTCAAAGACGCTATCCAGGAATGGGTACCAATCCCTCTGCATGTATGTCGATGGTCTGTCTGCGTTGACATGCGTTGACTTGCGCCGTCGGTGAAGTCCCCTGGGGTCTACTCGCAAATGAAATTAAAACGCACCCTCGTAGGATTGCTCACCATACCTGTGTGCTACAGGCTCCGTCTAAGTTGTCCTCTCTGGTGTACTATTTCAATGGGATAGACTTTTGAAGACAGTTTGTTTGACGTTGCGTTGTTCTCCGAGGCAAAGCGTGGAACTTCTCGGACTGGTGTGGAGAACCAAAATATCTTGCGCATGTTATGCTTCCCTTTCCGTGTCCGAATAGGTCACACTCTTCATGAAACACAGCACTCGCGCCGTTCTGTCGGCTTATGTGTATATATTTATATATCGGTACTTCGTATGTCATGTAATCAATCGGTGAAGTTGGGTAATAACGCACCCCACAGTACTTTACTTCATGTACAACGACTTATATTAGGCTATTCGCACAGATTAGTGCGCGGCTACTTTCAGAAGAAAACAGCCGCGCCGTACGGTCATGAGATGTCGTGCTGTGCAATTCCGGACCATATCGGAACGACATTCTCTTTCCCCCTGTACCACCCCACGCGTTGACTGTTCCCCAGTTCTCCTCCACATCGTCCAAGTTCGTTTCCTTCTGTCTGAAGTTACACAGTTCGCCTCGATCGCCGTGTACGTAGTCCGAGTCGGTCACCATAGATCTTGACCAGGATCCCTTCTTCTCCGATCCCCGCCTGACTTCCCAACGATGGGGAAGAGGACAGGAAAGGTTGATTCAAACGCCCGAAGAAGTAAGAACCGGAGATGTGCTGGACCGGATCGGACAAGTGAAGGGGATGCAAGCCTCGGTCCATGTAAGAGCGCGACAATGCGCTTCGCAGACCTTCTAGAGGGAGCGACAGTCACCTCCGTGAACCCTGCCGACTGTTTCCCGCTTATTGTCGACAGGGAACGGTATCGTGGTGGCGTTGAGAAGATGAAAAGGATATTTCGCGGACTGTTGGCAGACGGGACAATGACTGGGCAGAGCAACGTTTCGGCTGGCTCTGGAGCTCCCATTGCTGTCGTCATTACGGAATCTTATCGGCCGTTCCTTGGAAGGGCTCTGCGAGAGAAAGGGTACACTGCCGAGGAGGTTCAAGAAGTGATGAGGAAACCAAAAATTTGGTACGGCATTGTCGACGGCAACTTTCGTCTATGGGCACTGCAAGAACTTATTGAAGAAGACCCGGCTGTTTGGGAATCGTTCAAGTGGTCCATCCTGGTCTTGAAGAAATCACCCCCCACGGCTCAGTTGAGGCAGGTAAAGAGAGCGGATGAGGAGACCAAGAAGGAAGAAAATGGGATCGAGGTTACGCTCTTCGATGAGTACAGAAGAATGTTCTCGGACTACGAACGTCTGCGAGCGTCCCTTAAGAAGTCTCCAACTGCGACCGCTGTGGCCCAGGCATACGACGGAAGTGCGCACAAGTCAACGGACCCCGTCGCACAGAAGGCTCGGATTGCCATGAGACTCGGAGCTGACGTCATAAATGAGATGGGGAAAATCATGTCTGAGGAACATCCTAACTTGGCCGCTGCTGGACTTCCAGAGAACCACCCGGCAAGAGACCCGAACGAGGCCTGCAAGTATATTGACTGCAGAGTGTATAAGCGATTTGTCAATAATATGTGTCTGAAGCAGGCTACGAACTTCATGACAAGGGAAGGTGAGAATTCTTCCGAAGTTCAGATTGATGTCCTACACAGGTTGCGCGTATACTGCAGACAGCATAACTTCAAAGCTGCCAACTTCAAGTACGTTGGCGATCAGTACCACAAAGCCCGACTCGCCAGTATTGAAGCACGCAAGTTCGAGACCCTAATTGGGACGGAAGTATGGCCACAGAAAATGGACACGTTCAAGGCGAAGTTACTTCGAGGCAACGATTTCGACGACGATGTTCTGGCCCATGAAGGGAACGGTTCCGATATTCTGCCCACATTGTTCAATGAGTACAGCGCACTTTACCCCGATGATGCAGTACGAAACATGTGCAAGTACACATCAGGCAACGACCGCGAGGACAAAACTGCGACTCAGACTTCGGCGGATGCGGCTAAAAGCCAAACAGATCAGGTTGGCAATGGCACCTCAGTTGCAAAACCGCCACCGACACAGAACTCGACACTGGAAACGCCGACGAAGACAACAGCCGATGTTGACATGGACCAAAATGGACAGGGCAACGAAGATGTACCGGATTTGAGGACGGAAGATGACGTAAGGGCTGAGACGATGCGCTTATTGAAGGCTGTAGATGTTGAAGTCCATAACTCGACTTGGGAAGACTATTTCAAGAAAATACGCGGGGACGATGAAGAAGATCTGGACTTCGTCCTTTCAGACCCACCTTTCGGGAATCCCGTAAATCCGTCCGGCTCAGGTCAGGGCTATGAAGACCATCTCAGGGACAAAGACTTCAAGGGATACAGCGAAAAATGCTACAAGATGTTGAGGAGAGGAGGATATATATTTATCATGACCTCAGCGGACTATGCCCCGTTATGGAAGGACGCTCTCCGCATTGCCGGCTTCTTGGTGTGGGGTGGCCTGTTCGTACTTGTCCGGAGCATGAAGGGAAGACAGCTACGAAAGAAAGGCACGTTCCCTCAGGTTTTTAACGAGTTCGGCGTGGTTGCGAGGAAGCCTGGGACCAGGACGGACGTATTTAAATTGAATATGGACGACCCGTACGAACTGATACCATGCAAATACTTCAGGAGACTGGGAGTAATCGACAAGATTCCACTCCCAAAACCCAAACTGGTATGTTCCGAGACAAAGAAAATTCTTAGGGTCGAGGAAAAGAGCGTTCCTTTGCTCATGGAACTCTGCAAGACGTTTTGTCCCAGTGGTGGGTCCGTGTTTGACGGGTTCGGGGGCACTCTGACCGCAGCGATTGCTGCTCTACGGACAGGACGTAAGTGTGTTGTTGTGGAAAAGGACGATGTTTGCTTCAATGAAGCGGTGGACCGGCTGCGAAAAGTCTTCTATGAGTTATACCTACCTGATGGTAATTCAATCGCCGCTCCGACGAAGAGACTCGACGAGACTGCCCTCAGAGGACCTATCTCTGTGAAGTGGGCTTCTGGGGAAGATAATTTGGATCCTGCTGTGATCACTGATCCCGAACGCGATGTCGGGGAGGCGTCAATTGACGAGGAAGAAGGAGAAGGCGACAGTCTCTATGAGTCACTGTCTCATTTCGATCAGCGAAAGGAAAGAACGGAGGTCGGGCTCACTGAGCCACAGTCGACAAAGACACCTGCGTCGGGAAATGAACCTATTGAATTGGAGAAGGGGACCAATGAACAATCAGTGACCAGTACAAGGGCGACGTCCGCAGGGGCCGTACCGTCTACGACCAGTCCAGCGGACGCACAGTTAATTTTGGATGACTTTAGAAGAAAGGTGCTGGAAATAGGTGAAGTCGACGTTATATTACTTTCAGTCCATGGAGAGGCCCTCGGAAATGCAAAACTAGGGACCGTGCGTGACCCATCGCTCTCAGACGGGTCACGCGCTGATGGGGTCGGTGATTTCAGTATTCGTCGTGTCCTACACGGCCAAAACTTGGACGACGTCTCTGAAAGTCATGGAGTTGTTTTGGTGGTGAAGGGAACATGTATTAAGGAGGGGTACGGTGACGTGCAGTTCCCTGGTCCACAGTTCGGGTCAGAAGACGCTATTCGCACTGTTGGGCAAATGAACAAGTTCGAATTCTACGCTTGGCCCATAGCAATGTTGAGATTGACGGACTGACCGAACGGGAAGAGACAAGGTTCATGGCCTGTTGCTAGACTAGTCGAGGATTACGCGTGGGACGTATGGTTGAGTCAATGTGTTTACAACTGGGCTTCTGAGGAGAGACGGACATGAGCCAATCAAATATTTGTAGTGATCAGACAGGAATACGTCCGCAGTAGGTCGCGTCAGAAGCGAGGATGGAGGAACACATAAATAGAAGGAAGGATGCAAGGATGGATGAGTATATTGCGAAGCTTGAACCGTAAGTGCAGGTCCGCTGAGTATTCAGCAACTTCGGACTCAATGAGACGCGTATATGGGCAGAACTATGCACGATGCTGAAGCGGCGGGACGTCACCGACTCGGAAGAGATATGGGGAGCACAATGGATTGGCATGGTGTGGCAATACGGTGCCATGGAGCAGTGCAGGAAGGCAAGGAACTTTATTAGTATGATACCGATACGGACAGAGATCGGGTGAGAACCATATGTGACAATGCACGAAAGACGGAGCAAGCATGGATCCTGATGACTGACAACGCGGAGTGAACGGCGGCCAGGGCGGGAGGGAAAAAAGACCGAGACGGACGGGGCGCAGCATAGACCACGAAGGGAACCGGGCGAGTGCCGAAGGCGGGCAGCCGCCGTATGCACTTCGTACCTGGAAAAGGCGCTTCCCAGTTTGTCACGGCCGCACTTGACTGGAAAAACCGAGCAGAACGAAATGAACTTGTCTTACCCATCAAACTTGACCGATTCGGACGACTGTGGCGAGTGAGCGCCGGCCAGATGCGGTTGTCGAGAAGTAGAGTTACGACGAGGTGAGGTGGGCCATGCGTCTCGGACTCGGAAGAGAAATGCGGAGCGGACTGGATTGGCATGGCGTGGTAATGGACCACTGCAGCAAGGCAAGGAAGCTTGTATGTATGAGACCGATACGGGCAGAATGGGGGATGACATGACAAGCAGATGTAAAAGACGCGACGAACCTGGATCCTGGTGATTGACGACGCCGACTGCAGTGCGGACAGCGCGGAAGGGAAAAAAGACCGAGACGGACGGGGCGCAGCACAGACCACGAAGCGTACCGGGCGAGTTCCACAGGCGGCAAGCCGCGGCATGCACGTCGTCCGATAAAAAGCCACGTCCCAGTGTGTGACGCGTCACATGCCGCAGCCGTCACTGCAGCAGCCGCGTCTGCACAGGACGGGTACAACCAACCAGAACGAAAACAACTTGACTTGCCCAACAAACTTGACCGAATCGAACAACAGTGACGAGTGAGCGCATCGCGCCTTCCTCGTGCGGCGGGTGTCACGGCGCCGTCACGGGCGGATCGCTTCCGTTGCGGTTCAATACGCGCTGGCCGTCGGGTACCAAGGCGATGAAGCCGGCGACACTTGACTTCAAAAATAAACGTGACCGACACGGACGATGACATGAAGCAGGCCGACAACCAAAAATCGGCACGCTGCCGGTGCAGTGGCGTGAGCCCCGCTTGCTTGACCGAATAGGGCTGCGCGGGACCCGCGCACAGCGCGCGCCGCAGGCTGCGCCGAGTTGACAAGGAATCTTGACTGAAACGGAACAGACAGGAGTGAGAGTG
>JAULBV010200601.1:0-66116 GCA_032358295.1 Pterothamnion heteromorphum | reverse complement strand
AATCTGGTAAGAACGAGAAGCAACCTTGTGTAAGTCTCACTATTCAAATACTCCTTTAATTTTTATAAAGATAATTTTTTATTAATATTATACGTTTGCTGTTGGTGTTTCTGCGAAATCAGCTGTATCTGTAGATGTATAGTTAAAGCTAATATCTTTCCATAAATCTAATGCAGTTTGTAATGGGCCACAAGAGCGAGCAGCATCACGTAAAATACGTGGACCAACTTCTTGATTGAAATAATCAGCACCTTCATTACGAGCTAAAACCATAGCTTCTAACGCTACACGGTTAGCAGTAGCACCTGCTTGAATACCATCAGGGTGACCAATTGTACCACCACCGAATTGTAATACAACATCATCACCTAAATAGTGAATTAATTGGTGCATTTGACCACAATGAATACCACCAGATGCTACAGGCATACATTTACGTAAAGATGCCCAATCCATTTCGAAGAAAATACCATACGGTAAGTTAACATTTAAAGTCATTAAACGTAAAACATCGTAAAAACCTTTAATCATTAAAGGATCACCTTCTAATTTACCAACAACTGTACCAGCATGGATATGATCTACACCAGACATACGCATCCATTTACAAATTACACGGAAGTTAATACCATGATTTTTTTGACGAGCGTAAGTTGAATTACCTGCACGGTGTAAATGTAAAACCATATCGTTTTCACGTGACCAAATAGCAGCAGATTGAATTGCCGTATAACCCATAACTAAATCGATCATAACAACTACAGAACCTACAGCTTTAGCGTATTCAGCACGTTTATAAACGTCTTCCATAGTAGCACCAGTGATGTTTAAGTAAGAACCTTTAACTTCACCTGTAGCAGCAGCAGCACGGTTAATACCTTCCATACAGTTTAAGAAACGCTCTCTCCAACGCATAAATGGTTGAGAATTAATGTTTTCATCATCTTTTAAGAAATCTAAACCACCTTTTAAACCTTCAAATACTACACGACCGTAGTTTTTACCAGATAAACCTAATTTTGGTTTTACTGTTGCGCCTAATAAAGGTGCACCATATTTATTTAAACGTTCACGTTCAACAACAATCCCAGTAGCAGGACCTTGGAATGTTTTTAAATATGAATGAGGAATACGCATATCTTCTAAACGTAAAGCTGCTACAGCTTTAAAACCAAATACGTTTCCAATAATAGAAGCTGTTAAATTAGCTAAAGAACCTTCTTCAAATAAGTCACATTCATATGCGATGAATGCAAAATATTGATCTGTTGCATTTGGAACTGGATCTACACGATATGCTTTAGCACGGTAACGTTCACAAGCTGTTAATAAATCTGTCCATACAACAGTCCATGTAGCTGTTGAAGATTCACCAGCTACAGCAGCAGCAGCTTCTACTGGATCTACACCTGGTTGTGGAGTAATACGGAATAAAGCTAAAACATCAGTAGTTTTTACTGCGTATGAAGCATCCCAGTAACCCATTTTAGCATAAGGGATTACACCAGATTCGTAACGGTCACTTTTGATTCGAGTCCGTTCTGATACAGATTGAGACATTGATTTCTCCTTAAAAATAAAAGGCAATATATAATAGATATTTAACTAACTGAGAAAAAAAATTCAACTAGTTCTATCAGTTGAATTTTTTAAACCAACCTTATTACAAATTATAGAAGTTTAAAGCTTTGATAATTATATATTTTTGTTTAAAATTATATAGTAAATATAAATAGTATTAAAAATGTATTTAAATCTAAATTTTTGTATAATTAAACTTAAAACTACAAGCTTTTATAAATATTTAAATTAGTCAATTTATGATTAACCAATCAAATAAAGTAATAAATAAAAATTTGACAAAGTTAGTAAATAAAGATTATCAATATGGATTTTCGACTAACATTGAAAAAGAGATTATTGAAAAAGGGTTGAATAAAGAAACAATTAAATTAATTTCTAAAAAAAAAAAAGAGCCTTCATTTTTATTAAAATTCCGATTAAAAGCTTTTAAAAAATGGGAATCTATTAAAGAACCTGAATGGGCAAATTTAAAATTTCCAAAAATTAATTATCAAGGTATTATTTACTATTCCGCTCCAAAAATAAAAAAAAAATTAAATGATTTAAATGAAATAGATCCAGAACTATTAAAAACGTTTGAAAAACTTGGTATTTCCTTAAATGAACAAAAACGATTAACAAATGTAGCTGTAGATGCAGTTTTTGATAGTGTATCTATTGCTACAACTTTTAAAGATGAATTAAGTGAATATGGGGTTATTTTTTCATCTATATCTGAAGCAATAGCGGATTATTCAGAAATGATTGAAAAATATTTAGGATCTGTTGTACCTATTGGTGATAATTATTTTTCAGCATTAAATTCTGCAGTTTTTACGGATGGGTCATTTTGTTATATTCCAGAAAATGTAAAATGTCCTTTAGATTTATCTACGTATTTTAGAATAAATGATGAAAAATCAGGACAATTTGAAAGAACCTTAATTATTGCTGATAAAAATAGTCAAGTTAATTATTTAGAAGGTTGTACTGCACCCCAATATGATACAAATCAGTTGCACGCAGCAATTGTCGAATTGGTTGCATTAGAAAATGCAAATATAAAATATTCAACAGTTCAAAATTGGTATGCTGGTAATAAATTTGGAAAAGGTGGAATTTACAATTTTGTAACAAAACGTGGTCTTTGTATAGGTCTTAATGCACAAATATCATGGACACAAGTTGAAACTGGTTCATCAGTAACTTGGAAATATCCAAGCTGTTTATTAATTGGTTTTAATTCTAGAGGAGAATTTTATTCAGTTGCATTAACAAATAATTATCAACAAGCAGATACGGGTACAAAAATGATTCATATTGGAAAATCAACTAGAAGTAAAATTATTTCAAAAGGAATTTCAGCAGGGCAATCTAAAAATAGTTATCGAGGATTAGTAAACGTTATGGATAAAGCCTTAAATGCAAGAAACTATTCTCAATGTGATTCTTTATTAATAGGAAATTATTCAAATGCTAATACATTTCCACTTATTTGTGTTCAAAATTCAACAGCAAGAATCGAACATGAAGCTTCTACATCAAAAATTGGAGAAGAACAAATTTTTTACTTTTTACAAAGAGGTATTTCTATCGAAAAGGCTATTGAATTAATGATTAGTGGGTTTTGTAAGGATGTTTTCAAGAAACTCCCGTTGGAATTTGCAAGTGAAGCCGATAAATTATTAACATTAAAATTAGAAGGGAGTGTAGGGTAATGAATAATTTAAATACTTTATTAAAAATAGAAAATTTAAAAGTTTCAATAGAAGATAATATAATTTTAGAAAACTTAAATTTAGAAATCAATAAAGGTGAAATCCATGCTATAATGGGCCCCAATGGCTCGGGAAAAAGTACATTCTCAAAAGTTATAGCGGGTCATCCAGCTTATTCTATTGTAGATGGTGATATTCTATTTAATGGCTCAAGCATTATTAATTCTACTCCAGAAGAACGTTCACATTTAGGGATTTTTTTAGCTTTTCAATATCCTATAGAAATTCCGGGTGTTAGTAATGAAGATTTCCTAAGACTTGCCTATAATTCAAAACAACAAGCTCAAAACCAACCTGAGGTAGATCCAATTAAATTTTTAGGAATTATCACTGAAAAAATGGAACAGGTTAATATGTCTCCATTATTTCTAAGCCGTAATATTAATGAAGGATTTTCAGGTGGGGAAAAGAAACGAAATGAAATATTACAAATGATTTTATTAAATTCTGAATTGTCAATTTTAGATGAAACTGATTCAGGTTTAGATATTGATGCATTAAAAATTATTTCAAAAGGAATAAATAAATTTATGAATGAAGAAAAAGCAATTATTTTAATTACCCATTACCAACGCCTTCTAGATTATATTCAGCCAACTTATGTCCATGTAATGCAAAACGGAAAAATAATTAAAACTGGATCAGCAGAATTAGCCAAAGAGTTAGAAATAAAAGGTTATGAATGGTTAACCTAAAATTTTGTGCTTTTAAAAGAGATTTTCTATAATATTATCCCTAAAAAAATGAGATAAAATTTTATAATCATTATTGTTCCTTTATATTTTATAATATTGGGTAATTTCGTAAATTAATAAAATTTTATGTACCCAGAAATTTTTAATTCAAATATGTTTACATTACTAGCGGAAGCAGAGGTTGGAAAACACTTTTACTGGAATATTGCTGGATTTTTAGTGCATGGCCAAGTTTTAGTTGTTATTTGGTTGGTTTTAGCCATATTATTAGTTCTTTCTATATTAGGAACAAAAAATGCAGAACGCATTCCACATGGATTTCAAAATTTTATGGAGTCAGCTGTTGATTTTGTAACGGATATTGCTAAAGATCAATTAGGTGAAAGCTTTTATAAAGAATGGATTCCGTTTGTTGGGACGTTATTTTTCTTTATTTTTGGTTCAAACTGGGCAGGTGCAATTTTTCCGTGGAAATTAATACAATTACCTGAAGGTGAATTTGCAGCACCAACAAATGATATTAACACAACTGTTGCTTTAGCATTATTAACTTCATTTGCATATTTTTACGCCGGTTTAAGTAAAAAAGGATTAGGATATTTTAAACGTTATATTCAACCAATTCCACTTCTTTTACCAATTAATATTTTAGAAGATTTTACGAAACCTTTATCTTTAAGTTTTCGTTTATTTGGAAACGTTTTAGCTGATGAATTGACTATTACAGTATTAACATCATTAGTTCCTTTAGTTGTTCCATTACCGATTATGTTATTAGGAATTTTTGCAGGCTCAGTTCAAGCTTTAATTTTTTCAACATTAGCAGCAGCGTATATTGCTGAAGCTTTAGAATAATTAAATATAATTTATTTAGAGTGTTTTAAAAGTTATAATTTTTAAATATTAAATTTATTATGGATTCTATTATTTCTGCTGCTTCTGTAATCGCTGCTGGTTTAGCTATTGGTTTAGCTGCAATTGGTCCTGGTATTGGGCAAGGTAACGCTGCTGGTCAAGCTGTTGAAGGTATTGCACGTCAACCAGAAGCTGAAAACAAAATCCGTGGTACATTATTATTATCGTTAGCTTTCATGGAAGCATTAACAATTTACGGTTTAGTAGTAGCATTAGCATTATTATTTGCTAACCCATTTAACGGCTAGGTTTTAAATTTTAAATATAAGTTATGAATAGATACATTTTAATTTCATGTATCTATTCCAATTTTTTAACTCTATAGTATAGCATATAGATTTTATATGATTAATTTTTCAACATTAATTTTAAGTTCAGAAGTGAGTGGACCTGGTGGATTATTTGATTTTAATGCGACATTACCTTTAGTTGCAATTCAGTTTGTAGTTTTAATGTTTGTCTTAAATATTATTTTATACACCCCACTATTAACAATTATTGAAGAACGAAAAGAATATATTTTAACTAATCTTGGAAAAGCGTCAGAATTACTTGCGGAAGCAAATACATTAACGATGCAGTATGAAGAAGAATTAGCAAATATCCGCAAAGAAGCACAATTAGAAATTACAAACTCTCAAAAAATTCATAAAGAGATTTTAGAATTAGAAATTAACATTTCTCAAAAGTATATCGATAATTTATTAGATAATATCACAACTGATTTCGAAAATAAAAAAATTTCGGCTCTAAATAACTTAGAGAATAGTGTTCAATCATTATGTGACGATATTAACACACGATTATCAATTTAAGAATTTTTTGGTAAAAGTAATTTTTCTTTTTATAAATGAAAAGTTTATATAAAAACTCGAAAATATGGAAAATTTTGATCAAATTTTTACTTTAATTGCCCAAGAAGAAGGTATTGGCTTAAATCTAGATATTTTAGAAACAGGTTTAATTAACATTCTAACTTTAGTTGGGATTTTACTTTATACTGGTAAAGATTTTTTAGGATCTTTATTAGAAGAGAGAAAGACAACTATTATACAAAATGTTCAAGATGCCGAAGATCGTTTAAACGAAGCACAGAGCCGTTTAAGCGAAGCGCAAAAACAATTAAACCAAGCCAGTGTAGTAATCAATGAAATCAAAGCAGAAACTTTATCAACGAAAAAATTGATGTTGGAAGCTGATGCTTTTGATGCTCAAAAAGATTTAAAATTCCGTTTTGAACGGGCTATAGGTGCTTTTAAATCAAAAGAACGCCAAATCTTTTTTGAAATCAAAGACCAAATTACTTCATTGGTTTTAAGTCGCACAGTTAATCGTGTACAAGAAACATTTGCACAAGATGAACCCTCATCAAAATTAGTCAACAACACAATTAGAACATTAGAATTACCATTATAATTATGAGTAAAAATCCAGTAGCATTAAAGGTTGCAGCCCCTTATGCTCGCGCACTTTTTGATTTTGTTAATGAATCAGGAACTTTATTTGAAGTTACTTCAGATATTCAAAATATTCAAGGTTTACTATTTAAATCTCGAGAATTAGTTGAATGTTTACAAAATCCATTAATTAGTGGTGAAGCAAAACAAGAAATTTTAATTAAAGTAGTTGGTAAAAAAATGAGTGTTGAAACACTTCAATTTTTATCTGCTTTAATAAAAAAAAACAGAATTAACTTATTACCAACAATTCTTTTTAGTTATTTAGAATTAGTATATAAAACAGCGTGTTCGCGTGCTTTTCAAATTATTTCAGCAAAAAGCTTATCAACCGGCCAACGAACACGATTAATCAAAAAAATTAAATCTACAACGAATCTTAATCGTATTATGATTGAATTTTCAATTGATGATAGTTTAATAGGTGGATTTTTAATCCGTAATGAAGGAAAAATCATTGATTACACCATAAAAAATAAATTAAAAACTTTGGCAAAACAGCTAGACACTGTTTTAGAACTTTAATTATAAATAAAATCTTTTATTAAATTTTTAACTCAAAATATATTGCAATGATAAAAATTCGTCCTGACGAAATTAGTAGTATTATCCGCGAACAAATTGAAAAATATGACCAAGATGTTAAAATCGAAAGTATAGGTACCGTTTTACAAGTTGGTGATGGTATCGCTCGTGTATATGGTCTTGATCAAGTAATGAGTGGTGAACTTTTAGAATTTGAAGATAAAACAATTGGTATTGCTTTAAATTTAGAAAATGATAATGTTGGTGTCGTTTTAATGGGGACTGGCCGTCAAATTTTAGAAGGTGGTGTTGTTCGTGCTACAGGTAAAATTGCTCAAATACCTGTAGGTGAAGAATTTTTAGGCCGCGTTGTTAACCCATTAGGTTTACCAATCGATGGTAAAGGTGATATTACACCAGTTGACAGTCGTTTATTAGAGGCTATGGCACCTGGAATTATTAGTCGGAAGTCAGTTTGTGAACCTTTACAAACAGGTATTACTTCTATTGATGCTATGATTCCAATCGGTCGTGGTCAACGTGAATTAATTATTGGAGATCGTCAAACAGGTAAAACATCTATTGCTGTTGATACTATTATTAATCAACAAACTGAAGATGTAGTATGTGTTTACGTAGGTGTTGGTCAAAAAGCATCAACTGTAGCGCAAGTAGTAAACGTTCTAGAAGAGAAAAATGCTATGGCTTATACAATTATTGTATCAGCAAGTGCGAATGACCCAGCAACATTACAGTATATTGCTCCTTATGCTGGTGCTGCATTAGCTGAATATTTTATGTACAACGGTAAAGCTACATTAGTGATTTATGATGATTTAACAAAACAAGCAATGGCATATCGTCAAATGTCATTATTATTACGTCGACCACCTGGACGTGAAGCTTATCCTGGTGATGTTTTCTATTTACACTCACGTTTATTAGAACGTGCAGCAAAATTAAGTGATACTTTAGGCGGTGGTAGTATGACAGCGCTTCCAATTATTGAAACACAAGCAAGTGATGTATCGGCTTATATCCCAACAAACGTAATTTCAATTACTGATGGCCAAATCTTCTTATCTAATGATTTATTTAATTCGGGTATTCGTCCAGCAATTAATGTTGGTATTTCAGTATCCCGTGTAGGTTCAGCCGCTCAAACAAAAGCGATGAAAAAAGTAGCGGGTAAATTAAAATTAGAATTAGCACAATTTGCGGAATTAGAAGCTTTTTCACAATTTGCATCAGATTTAGATGAGGCTACTCAAAAACAATTAGCTCGTGGTACACGTTTACGTGAAGTATTAAAACAACCCCAAAACTCTCCATTATCCGTTGCAGAACAAGTTGCATTAATATATACTGGTATTAATGGTTACTTAGATGATTTAGCAGTTAGTGATGTTAAAAGTTATTGTACTAGTTTAATATCATTTTTAACAACTTCACAAAAACCATATACAGAAATTGTAACGACAACGAATCAATTTACAGAGGAAGCGGAAGAATCATTAAAAGAAGCTATTTCGGAATCTAAAGCTATATTTAGTAATAAATAAAAAGTTAAACAAAACATTCATTTTTAAAAATGAACCTTTTTTCGAATAAAGAGTGAGGTATTATCTCACTCTTTATTTAAGTGAAAAAAATAACCTTTTTAAAACTTTTTATTAAACGTAAAAATATAAATCATATTATGATTTAAAAAAAGCCTAGATTCTTTACTACAATTTATTTATAATATCGAAATAGATATCTGTAACCAAAAATTTATAGTTTAAATGTATTTAAAAAAAAATTATTTCACTTCAAATTATAGAATTTTTATAGTTTGAAAGATTTATTTATATATTAAATCAAATGAGATTCTAATTGAAACCTAGGTTTTAAGCCTTTAAAACCAACACTTTATCAAAAATATGTCAGTAAAAAATTTATTTAGATTAATAGAGCGAAAATAAAAAATTTAAGTTTTTATTTCTAGTAAATTTAATTGTAATTTTTAAAGAAACAATTCAAGCTTATGTAGAAAATAATTGATACTATTTAAACCTTTATTATATCTAGTTAAATATCTAAAACATTAGGTATATTGAAAAAAATTTTATTACAAGAGTTACACCACACTTTAGACCACTACCTTGTCAAGTGACATTGAAAACTACGACCTTATAGATTTGAGTATTAATAAAAAAATATTAGCAATATATATTTATTCAATTTAAAATGTCTCTTAAAGCCAATAATTAGAGCTTTTTAAATAGTTATTCAAAGATCTTTTTTCATTACCAACTGGTAAATATTAAAAAATAGACCAATCATTTATTATTAATTAAGGAAAAACTTATGTCTTAATTTATAGTCAAAAAATATAGTCATCAGTTAAGCTAATAAAAGTTTATTTTATTAATTAACTTTAAACTAAAAAATAAATTTTTCAGCTTTTTTACTTTTCTTAAAATCATTTGCACATGTAATTTCTTCATTGATACTTAATACTAATCAAAGTAAAAGATTAATCTGCTAGTAAATAAATGTATTTATAACTATTTATCTAATTTAAATGTTTTCATAAATAAGCTTGTTAATTGAAAATAATTTATAGAATTTACACTATAGATCGGTATTTTAAAACTGTTTGCTAAATTTAGCAAATTATAATTTTTTTGGATATGGGATTTTAATCCAATTATTAGACTTGCTTTATTAATATCGTTAGTTAACATAAATTTAACTTTCATTTTTAAAAGAATCTCTTTCAATAAATTTTTTGATAAAGAATAAGGATAAATGATTAGAATCTTTGATTTTAATTTAATTAATTTATGTAGTTTAAATTGATTAATATTTGACCAATTCTGCTTATCTAAATATAACTTATCTTTTTTAACCATATTATATTTTGAAGAAATAGGTCTTGTTTTAATTTGAATCTTTTCTGTTGTTGAAAATGTTCGAATTTGTTTAATAAAATTCATATCACGTAATATTAAATCAATTGATGTTTTTATATCTTCATGTATTGTCCAAGAATTTTGTTCATTAATCTCAACAACTATTTCAAAGGTTGGGTATGTTTTTCGTTCTAAAATACTTTTTTGACTTTTTCTCCGTTTTGCTTCATCATCGCCTAGTGTAACGTACTGAATACCACCTATTAAATCAGCTAATGGAGGGTTTTTTATTAAATTTTCTAAAAAGCGCCCGTGAGTTGTTCCAACTAATTGAACGCCTTTTTCTGCTATAGTTCTAGCGGCTAAAACTTCAAGTTCTGTTCCAATTTCATCAATTATAATGACTTGTGGCATATGGTTTTCTACAGCTTCAATCATAATTTTGTGTTGTAATTCAGCTTTTGATACTTGCATACGACGTGCACGTCCAATACCTAAATGGGGTATATCACTTTCTCCTGCAATTTCATTTGAAGTATCAATTACAATAACACGTTTTTCCATTTCATCGGCTAAAACACGTGCTATCTCACGGATAATAGTTGTTTTTCCAACTCCTGGTTTTCCAAGTATCAAAATAGATTGGTTTGATTCAAGTAAATCGCGAATTACTGAAATTGTTCCAAAAATTGAACGACCTACTCGACAAGTTAAACCGGTAACAACGAATTGCCTATTACGAATACAACTTATTCGATGCAATGTTCTTTCGATACCCGCTCTATTTTCATTACTAAATTTATTAACTCGTTTGGTTGTATAATCCAAGTCTTGCCAAGAAATAATTTTTTGTGATAAATACTCATTACCTGCACGAAATCTTCCTTCAGGACGTCGACCTAAGTCTAAAACTATTTCAATCAATTGATCTTTAGAAATATGAGTATATAAAAAATCTTGAAAAAAAAATGGAAGGGTCTCTATAAATTTTTCTAAATCGTCATTCATAAATTTTTACAAAAAATTAAAATTTTTTAGATTAATTAAAAGCTTAAACTAAAAAATTTCAAATAATAAAATAATTTATTTTAATTAATCGAATTTTCATTAAAATCTAAAATTTTAAAAAAGGTTGCGCAATCTAAAACAGCAATTTGTGCTAACATTTTCCGATTTAAAATAATTTTTAATCGGTTTAATTTATTTATAAATCGATTATAAGTCATACCTTTAATCCGTGAAGCTGCATTAATTCTACTAATCCAAACTCTACGAAAAATTCGTTTTTTTTGTTTTCTTCCTATGTACGAGTATTTTAAAGCTTTCATGACTTGTTGGTTTGCTACTCGAAAAAGAGAAGAATGTGCTCCTCTATATCCACTGGCAAGGTTTAATATTTTATTACGACGTTTTCTGGCTACATTACCACGTTTAACTCTGACCATATTTTATGTAATAGATTTTAAAAGTATTAATTATAAATAAGGTAACATTAACTTAACTGCGATAGTATCAGCTAAATTTACACAAACAATTTGTGACAATTTTCTCTTTTGTCGATTTGATTTTTTCATTAAAAGATGGCCTTTAAATGCGTGACGACGTAAGACAGTCTTATTACCAGTAATTTTATAGCGCTTTGCTGCTGCTTTCCTTGTTTTTAATTTTGGCATAAAATTTTATTGTAAATTAAAATTTTTTTAATATAGTTTATAGTTATTTTTTATAGAAACTGTTTGTAATTTTATTTAACGGTATTCCAATCAGCAGGACAAACTTGTCCTGGATTTTCTTTTAAAAATTGAATGGCTTGTAAAACTCTAATAATTTCATTTACATTTCGCCCACATAATAGGTTACTCATTGTATAATATTGGATTATTCCATCTTTGTCAATAATAAAAAGACCTGGAAGAGAAAGACCGTCTTCTGTCAATAAATGATATTTATTTGTAATTTTTTGTGATAAATCTGATATTAAAGGATAACTTAATTCAGTTAAGTTATTTTGGTATTTAGTTGTTAATAAAAATTGTAAATGGGAGAATGGACTATCCACTGAAATAGCAAGAATTTGAGTTGATAATTTCTTAAATTCTTTATTATATTCATTGAATTTTATTAATTCACTTTTAGATATTGATGTAAAATTAGCTGGATAAAACACTAGTATCACATATTTTTTTCCTCTATAATCAGATAAACGAACTTTTCCTAATTGATTTTTATAAACTCCAACAGTTAAAAAATTTGGAGCGAACTTTCCAATTTGTAAATAATTTAACATAAAATTTTTTAATATTTTAAGTTCAAATAAAGTAAATAAATAAAAGTAATTTAAATTACTTTTATTTATTTACTTCAATTAATTCATCTAAAGCAAAATTATTAGTATTTGTACCACTATAATTTACATTTTCGAATCGAACAACAACTGGATAACGAATCCCACTAGTATCTACTGTTGCTACAACACCTGTTTGTTGAAACCAATAAGATTCTTTTCTTAAAATACGAACTGTTGCGCCGCGTTTTATCATATTATTTATGCCCTTTTTGATTGTTGATATATTAGTATTGTATTATAACGTTTTATGGTATTAATTAAAAATAAAATTTTATTATAGGTTGGGTTTTTAAATGTGATTATGTTATAATAGATCTGTTATTTATATTTGTTAAATTAATATCTAGGAAATAATTTTTCATTTAACATTTGTAATAAAAACATGGTGTTAAAATTACAATATAAAAAGTCTCAAAAATTTATTGTTATAATTGATCTAGAGACTGTATAAATTAGGAATTTTTTTAATACCAAACTTAATATCAAAAAAAATTTAAAAAATAATTACAAAAATATGGATAAAGATTCATTACAAAAAACTTTGATTGGTATTTTTTTAGTAGCTTGTCTAGCTGTAGGAACACAAGAATTTACTTTTAGTGATTTTGGAAAATCAGAAATTCGAAATGAAAAATTAGAAGTAAATTCCAATGTCAGTAGTTCAAGAATGACATATGGGAGGTTTTTAGAATATTTAGAAATGGGTTGGGTAAAACAAGTTGACTTATATGATAATAGTAGAAATGCTATTGTGCAAGCTTCTAGTCCTGAATTAGGTAATCGTCCACAAGCTATTAGAGTTGAAATTCCAATAGGTGCTTCACAATTAATTCAAAAATTAAAAGACTATAATATTGATTTTGATGCACATCCATTGCCAAGAAAAAGCATTATTATAACCGTTCTTGGTAATTTAGTATTGCCGTTACTTTTTCTTGGTGGATTAATATATTTCTTTCAAAATCCAGATAATTTTTCTCAAAATCCGGGTAATTCACCTATGAATATTGGGAAATCTACTGCACGATTTGATCCACGACCCGAAACAGGTGTTAATTTTGATGATATAGCTGGTATTGATGAAGCAAAAGCAGAATTTGAAGAAATTGTTTCATTTTTAAAGGAACCTGATAGGTATACACGTGTAGGTGCAAAAATTCCAAAAGGAGTTTTACTAGTAGGGCCTCCAGGAACGGGAAAAACTTTATTAGCAAAAGCTATTGCTAGTGAAGCAAATGTTCCATTTTTTAGTGTAGCTGGCTCTGAATTTGTAGAAATGTTTATTGGTATTGGTGCATCTCGAATTCGGGATCTTTTCACTAAAGCTGCTGAGAATGCTCCTTGTATTGTATTTATTGACGAAATTGATGCTGTTGGTCGTGAGCGAGGATCTGGTATTGGTGGTGGTAATGATGAAAGAGAGCAAACTTTAAATCAATTGTTAACCGAAATGGATGGGTTTAAAGAAAATAGAGGTGTTATAGTAGTTGGTGCAACAAATCGAGTAGATATTCTAGATGCAGCTTTATTACGGCCAGGACGTTTTGATCGTCAAATTACCGTTGGGTTACCCGATCGTTTAGGTCGAATTAGTATTTTAAAAGTTCATGCTAAAAATAAACCATTAGATGAAAATGTATCTTTAGGTAAGTTAGCAAATAGAACACCCGGGTTTTCTGGAGCCGATTTAGCGAATTTATTAAACGAATCTGCCATTTTAGCAACGCGGTACAAGAGAGACATTATTACTAAAAATGAAGTCAATGAAGCAGTAGATAGAATAATTGGTGGTATAGCAGGTACTACTATGGAAGATACTAAAAACAAACGATTAATTGCTTACCATGAAGTTGGCCACGCGCTAACGGGTTCTATTTTAGAATATCATGATTCAGTCGAAAAGATTACATTAATCCCACGGGGGGGGGCAAAAGGTTTAACATGGTTCGCTGCTAATGAGGATCAAACGTTAATTTCACGATCTCAATTGATGGACCGTATCACTATGACTTTATCAGGTAGAGTTGCAGAGCAATTAATATTTGGTGATACAGAAGTAACGACTGGTGCTAGTAATGATTTACAACAAGTAACAAATATTGCACGACAAATGGTAACAAGATACGGTATGTCACCTATAGGCCCAATTGCACTTGAAGATGAAAATGGTGGTGAGTATGATGATAAATTAGCAAATCGGATTGATTATGAAGTTTGTGCTATTATTAATGAATGTGAAGAATTAGCTAATAAAATAATTTTAGATAATCGAGTAATTATTGATCTAACAGTTGAAAAATTATTAGATGTTGAAACATTAGATGGTGAAACATTTAGAGAATTAGTATCAGAATATACAATTTTACCACAGAAAAAAATTTAAATTATTAAAAAAAATTTTTAATAATCGAAAACGTTAATTTATGAAAATTGTATAACTACATTATACTAAATAGAGTTGCAATTTTCATAAGTTTCTCCAACTAGAAAATCCTAAACATTCTACAAATTCTAGATTAAACTCAAAACTATCAATATATACAGTAGGTTTAAGTGATAATAATAATCACTAAAAGTGAGCAAATCTAGCACTTTTATTATAAAAAATTTTTACATGGAGTGACGAATTTTCGAATCATGTAAGCCAAAATATTTGAGTCACATAATTATGTGACTCAAATATTTTAGATTATTAATAATAAAAATCTATTATTTCGATAATAAAACCTGAAAGTTATTTTAAGTTTAAAAGTTTAAAATAGTATTGTTTGTTCTAATTAAAATTTGATTTATAATACTCTTTCAATTTTGTAAATTATCAATTTGACACAAGTCAATAAATGTATCAAAATAAGTCCTTCTAAATTTATCAGTATTAATTAATTAACATTAGTTTGGTTAAATGACGTAATTTACTTTGTTTGTCAATTGTCAATTATATAATAGACTATAATGCACTTAAGTTTTCTCCTACGTTATAATAGTGTATTATATCATTAATCATTTTAATATTCTCAAAATAATATAATTCGTAGGATTTTTTTGAAAATCGTTCACAAATTATATAGATGGTAAAATACCACTTTTAGCAGATAAACCCATTATTTGTATTTTTCATGCCTAAAAAATAATCTTTACTAACATTTTCATATTTCTCCAAGTCGATAGAAAAACCCTTTTGACCATAGTAAATTTTTTTCACAGCTTACAAATTTATAAGATAAAAATATTTTATAATTTGCCTGGAAGTTATTTTGCATTTTATTTATTAACCTATAAACTTCAATATAATTTATAACAAAACTATTTTTATTGGCTAGCCAAGAATAAAACTATATTTGTTTTATTTAATTAAGTGTTTCACTTTCAAATCGACATTGTAAATGAAGTTTAAATTGGTTATATTAACAATATTTCAAAACTCTATTTACGATTACTTTAGCTTATTAGATTAATACGTGGTAATAGTTAGTACACTATGAAAAATATGGCTTCATTGCAACTATAAGTTAAACATATAAATGATAAAACCTAAAGTTGGTTATTTAGAAAACTCACCAGGTCTAAGGTTTTACTTGACCTGTCTTAACTAGAACAGTTTTAAAGTTTATAATAGATAAGATAAAATCTATCTCTTCAATTTGTTGATTTGTCAACAGTTTTTGGTTTAATTACAGTAACAATTTCAGAATATTTTATGTTTGTTCAACCTTCAATACTGGATAATAATGATAACTAGTAAATACCTAGAATTTTTTATAACGAGAGTAATATAGCAAAAGGTAACTATACATTGGGCAAAATTAAAAATATCAAATGTCTCTATAATTTTTTTGTGTTACATTTCTATTTAAAAAGCAATTATTCTAAAAATGATTAAGCTACCTGATAGTTTCGAATAACACAATTATCGGTATTTGGACTACATTGTAAACAAATGCTAACATTAATAAAAAATTATTAATAAGTTTTTTTACAAGTTTATTCGGGACTGACGAGACTCGAACTCGCAACTTCCGCCGTGACAGGGCGGTGCTCTAACCAATTGAACTACAATCCCTAATTTAGATTCTCTTATTTGAAATGATTCTACTGTATTAAGAAAAATTGTCAATCTTTTAATACATAATAAAGGAGAAACAGGGATTTGAACCCTGGGTACAAATATATGTACGATAGATTAGCAATCTATTGCTTTCGACCACTCAGCCATTTCTCCAAAATTAATAGATGAAGTGTTTTTCCAAATTTAAATCTAAGTTTATTTAGATTAGTTATTAAAATTTTTATTTTTAGCATCACATGGCTCTGGTGAGATTTGAACTTACGACCTTGGGCTTATGAATCCCCTGCTCTAACCACTGAGCTACAGAGCCATTTGATATAACTAGAATAGCTTTATGTTACTTAAATAAAACAAAATAATCAATAAATTATTTTGTTTTATTTAAGAATAGCCAATTATATTTTTATTTTGAATCTATCTTTTGTTTTAAACTAGATAAAAAAGTTTAATCAATTGGGCGCATTGATAATACTGGTTCGTTAGCACGATTAATACCTTTTTCGAAACCTGCAGCTGCAGCTCGAGCACGACCAGAGTGCCACCAATGACCAATTAAAAAGAAGAATCCTAAGAAGAAGTGAGAACAACATAACCATGAACGTGGTGATACATAATTCACTGAATTTATTTCAGTAGCAACACCACCTACTGAATTTAATGAGCCTAATGGAGCATGAGTCATATATTCAGCGGCACGGCGTTCTTGCCATGGTTGGATATCATTTTTAATTTTATTTATATCTAAACCATTCGGACCACGTAATGGTTCTACCCATGGAGCACGTAAATCCCAAAAACGCATAGTTTCACCACCAAAAATAATTTCACCACTTGGAGACCGCATTAAATATTTACCTAAACCGGTTGGACCTTGTGCAGATGAAACATTAGCACCCAAACGTTGATCTCGAACTAAGAATGTAAATGCCTGTGATTGAGACGCTTCAGGACCTGTAGGACCATATAACTCACTTGGGTAAGCTGTGTTATTATACCAAGAATATAAAGAAGCAGTGAAACCCATTAATGAAATAGCAGCTAAACTATATGATAAGTATGCTTCACCTGACCAAACAAAAGCTCGACGAGCCCATGCAAATGGTTTAGTAAAAATATGCCAAATACCACCGGTAATACATAAAATACCAACCCAAATATGACCACCAATAACATCTTCCATATTATTAACAGATACTACCCAACCATCGCCACCAAAAGGTGAGCGGAAAACGTAACCAAAAATTACAATTGGATTTAATGTTGGAGTTGTAATGTATCTAACATCACCACCACCTGGCGCCCATGTATCATAAACACCACCTAAATACATTGCTTTAATAACTAATAAAAAAGAACCAACACCTAATAGGCATAAATGAATCCCTAAGATAGTTGTCATTTTATTTTTATCACGCCAATCATAACCAAAGAATGGGAATGATTCTTCTAAAGTATCGGGGCCTAATAGTGAATGGTAGATACCACCAAAACCTAAAATAGCAGACGAAATTAAGTGAATAACACCTACTGCAAAATATGGAACTGTTGAAGTGATTTCACCACCAGGACCAATACCATAACCTAAAGTGGCTAAATGTTGGATTAAAATAAAACCTTGTTCATATGTTGGTTTTTCTGGTACAAAGTGAGATACTTCGAATAATACCATAGCACCTGCCCAAAATACCATTAAACCTGCATGGGCAACATGTGCACCTAATAATTTACCTGAAACATTGATTAAACGAGCGTTTCCACTCCACCAAGCAAAGCCTGTTGATTCAATGTCACGACCTGCTATACTACTATTAAAGGGCGTTTCCACGTGGTAATACCTCCTCTGGGAATACAAAGTTTTCATGTGGTTGATCTTGTGCAGCCATCCAAGCACGAATACCTTCGTTTAATAAAATATTTTTTGTATAGAACGTTTCAAATTCTGGATCTTCCGCAGCACGTAATTCCTGTGATACGAAATCATAAGCACGTAAATTTAATGCTAAACCTACAATACCAATAGCACTTGTCCATAAGCCCGTTACTGGTACAAATAACATAAAGAAATGTAACCAACGTTTATTCGAAAAGGCTACACCAAAAATTTGTGACCAAAAACGATTTGCTGTAACCATTGAATAAGTTTCTTCAGATTGTGTTGGTGTAAATGCACGGAATGTATTTGCAGCATCACCATCTTCAAATAAAGTGTTTTCAACCGTAGCGCCATGGATTGCACATAGTAGCGCACCACCTAAGATACCAGCTACACCCATCATATGGAATGGATTTAATGTCCAATTATGGAAACCTTGCAAGAATAATAAGAATCGGAAAATTGCAGCTACACCAAAACTCGGTGCAAAGAACCAACTTGCTTGACCTAAAGGATACAATAAAAATACTGATACAAATACTGCAATTGGACCCGAGAAGGCAATCGCATTATATGGACGAATACCTACTAGACGTGCAATTTCAAATTGACGTAAACAGAAACCAATTAAACCAAAAGAACCATGTAATGCAATAAAAGCCCAAAGTCCACCAATTTGACACCAGCGAGTAAAATCACCTTGTGCTTCGGGTCCCCACAATAGTAATAACGAATGACCCATACTGTTTGCTGGAGTTGAAACAGCTGCAGTTAAAAAATTACAACCTTCAAGGTATGAACTTGCTAAACCATGTGTATACCATGACGTTACAAAAGTTGTACCAGTTAACCAACCGCCAACTGCTAAATAAGCCGTTGGAAATAATAATAAACCTGACCAACCAACGAAAACAAATCGATCTTTCTTTAACCAGTCATCAATTAGATCGAATAAGCCACGTTCTTGGTTTTGCCCAATAGCAATGGTCATATCTAAAAATCCTTTATTTAATTTTAATTAACGAATAAACAATATTATATATTTTATTCAGCTCTTTACAGTTACTATAGAATATTATATAACAATTTAATAAAGAATTTTGTAAAATATTAAAAGAATAAAAAGTTTTCAAGTATGCTTTAGTTATTAATAATAAATAGATAGTTAAATTATGAATAATTTTTGGACAAATATATTAAGATATCCACGATTCTTTATTAGTAGTTTACTTGGTTTAATTTTGGTAATTATAACACCTTTTAAAACTTTATTTAAAATGCGTAAGTTAAGAATCTTTTTAATTTTAAGTTTAGTTTTAATATTTCTATTATTATACTTGGTGATACGAAATATGATTAGTATTTAAAAATATTAAATAATCATTTTAATCACGTCTTTATGTACTTCAGCTATTAGATTGTCTTAAGTTAACTTAAAGACACTTTTTTTTTGAGCACATGTGGCTTAATTGAGAAATAAGCATTAATTTTTTTTGGGTAGGTAATTTGAACTAATTTATTTAGTTGGACTTTATATCCAACTAAATAAATTTTAATTAAGCGAATTTACCTGAAGTTGAAGCAATTAAAAATGCTGCATAGGTTAAAATATAACCTACTGCAAAATGTACTAAACCTACAAGTCGAGCTTGTACAATTGATAATGCTACTGGTTTATCACGCCAACGGACTAAATTTGCTAAAGGTGTACGTTCATGAGCCCATACTAAAGTCTCAATTAATTCTTGCCAATAACCACGCCATGAGATTAAGAACATAAATCCTGTTGCCCAAATTAAATGGCCAAATAAGAACATCCAAGCCCAAACAGATAAATTGTTCATGCCAAATGGATTATAACCGTTAATCAATGGTGATGAATTTAACCATAAATAATCACGTAACCAACCCATAATATAATTTGATGATTCATCAAATTGACCTGGATTACCACCCCAAATTGTCATATGTTTCCAATGCCAGTAGAATGTTGTCCAACCAATTGTGTTTAACATCCAGAACATTGCTAGGTAAAAGGCATCCCAAGCTGAAATATCACATGTACCACCACGACCTGGTCCATCACATGGGAAACTATAACCAAAATCTTTTTTATCTGGCATTAATTTAGAACCACGTGCATCTAATGCACCTTTTACTAAAATTAGAGTTGTAGTGTGTAAACCTAACGCGATAGCATGATGAACTAAAAAATCACCTGGTCCAATTTTTAAAAATAAATCATTTTTATTATTGTTAATTGCTTCTAACCAACCAGGTAACCATACTTGATTTCCAGCAGTTGTTGCTGGACTTGTTGATGAAGACAATAATACATTAAACTCATAAACTGCTTTCCCTGAAGCTGCTTGAATATATTCTGCAAATAATGGTTCAAATAAAATTTGTTTTTCAGGTTGACCAAAGGCAACTACAGTATCATTATGAATATATAGACCTAAAGTATGGAAACCTAAAAATAAACAAGCCCAACTTAAATGTGAAATAATCGCTTCCTTATGTTCTAGCATACGTGCTAAAACATTGTTTTTATTTAATTCTGGATCATAGTCACGTACAAAAAAAATTGCACCGTGTGCAAATGCACCGACCATTAAAAATCCAGCAATATATTGATGATGCGTATATAAAGCAGCTTCAGTCGTAAAATCTTTTGATAAAAATGCATATGGTGTTAAAGCATACATATGTTGCGCTGTTAAAGATGTTGCTACACCTAAACAAGCTAATGCTAAACCTAACTGCATATGTAAAGAGTTTGTAATTGTTTCAAATAAACCTGTATGACCAGCACCTAGACGACCACCTGGTGGTCGATGTGCATCTAAAATTTCTTTCATATTATGTCCAATACCAAAATTGGTACGATACATATGACCAGCAATAATAAAAACAACTGCAATAGCTAATTGATGGTGTGCAATATCACTTAACCATAAAGCTTGAGATTGTGGGTGGAAACCCCCTAAGAACGTTAAAATTGCTGTCCCAGCACCTTCTGGTGTTCCGTAAATATGGTTAGCACTATCTGGATTATCAGCATAAACTGTCCAATTACCACTAAAAAATGGTTCTAAACCAGCAGGATGTGGAGGAGTCGTTAAAAAATTATCCCAACCAATATGTACTCCACGTGAAGCTGGTAAAGCTACATGGACAATATGGCCTGTCCAAGCAAGTGAACTAACACCTAATAAACCTGATAAATGATGGTTTAAACGCGATTCATTATTTTTAAACCATGATAAACTTGGTTTAAATTTTGGTTGTAAGTGTAACCAACCAGCAAATAATAAAGCACAAGAAAAAAGTAATAAACCAATTGAACCTTGATATAATTCTTGGTTAGTTCTAAATCCGATTGTGTACCACCACTGATAAACACCAGAAAATGCAATATTAACAGGATAAGTATTACCTTTACTAAATGCTTTTAATGCTGATTCACCAAAATGTGGATCCCAAATCGCATGTGCAATTGGTCTTGTTTTTAACGGATTAGTTACCCATTTTTCAAAATTACCTTGCCAAGCAACATGGAATAAGTTCCCTGATGTCCATAAGAAGATTACTGCTAAATGCCCAAAGTGTGATGCAAAAATTTTTTGGTACAAGTTTTCTTCAGTCATTCCATCATGTGCCTCTAAATCATGAGCAGTTGCAATACCATACCAAATTCTTCGTGTTGCAGGATCTTGAGCTAGGGCTTGGCTAAACTTTGGAAATTTAGTTGCCATAATTAGTTGACGCCTTTGATGTATTCATAATTATAAATAGTTAATATATGACTCGATAATATAATAATAGTTTGTTATTAATTAACTTATTGAAATTGCACGTGCTAAGAAGAATGACCATGTAGTACCGATACCACCTAATAAATAGTGTGCTAATCCAACAGCACGACCTTGAGTAATACTTAAAGCACGAGGTTGAATTGTTGGTGCAAAGTTTAATTTATTATGTGCCCATACTATTGATTCAATTAATTCTTGCCAATATCCACGACCACTAAATAAGAACATTAAACTAAATGCCCAAATAAAATGAGCCCCTAAAAAAATTAAACCATATGCTGACGATGATGAACCATACGATTGAATTACTTGTGATGCTTGTGACCATAAGAAATCCCGTAACCATCCATTAATCGTAATAGAACTTTTTGCAAAATTACCACCTGTAATATGCGATATGCTACCATCTGGAGAAATTGTACCCCAAACATCAGATTGCATTTTCCAACTAAAGTGGAAAATTACTACAGAAATAGAATTATACATCCAAAATAAACCTAAAAATACATGATCCCAACTTGAACTTTGACAAGTACCACCACGTCCTGGTCCATCACATGGGAATCGGAAGCCTAAGTTCGCTTTATCTGGTATTAATTTTGAACTACGTGCATATAATACACCCTTTAATAAAATTAATACTGTTACATGAATTGTAAAAGCATGAATATGGTGAACCATAAAATCTGCAGTACCTAATTTAATAGGCATCATTGCAATTTTACCACCTATTTCTACAACTTCACCACCAAAAGCATAACTTGTCGTTGCTAATGCATTAGGAGCAGTTGTACCAGGTGCTAAAAGATGAATGTTTTGAATCCATTGTGCAAAAATTGGTTGTAATTGAATTGCTTTATCGGAGAACATATCTTGTGGTCGTCCTAATGCTCTCATAGTATCATTATGAATATAAAACCCAAAAGCATGAGTACCTAGGAAAATACATACCCAATTTAAGTGTGAAATAATAGCATCACGATGACGTAAAACACGATCTAATAAATTATTGTAATTATTTGCTGGTGTATAATCACGAACCATGAAAATCGCACCATGTGCTGCTCCACCTACAACACAAAATCCACCAATCCACATATGGTGTGTAAACAAAGATAATTGCGTAGCATAATCTGTAGCAATATATGGATATGGTGGCATAGCGTACATATGGTGAGCTACAATTATACTTAATGAACCCATCATTGCTAAATTAATCGCTAATTGAGCGTGCCACGAAGTTGTTAAAATTTCATATAAACCTTTATGTCCTTCGCCAGTAAATGGACCTTTATGTGCTTCTAAAATTTCTTTCATACTGTGTCCAATACCAAAATTAGTACGATACATATGACCCGCGAAAATAAATAGCACAGCTAATGCTAAATGATGGTGAGCGATATCACTTAACCATAACCCACCTGTAATTGGATTTAAACCGCCTTTAAAAGTTAAAAAGTCTGAATATTCACCCCAATGACCCCCAAAAAATGGCGCTAAGCCTTTACTAAAACTTGGGTATAACTGACTCATTAATTCACGATTAATTAGAAATTCATGAGGTAATGGAATTTCTTGTGGAGCAACACCAGCATCTAGCAATTTATTAATAGGTAGAGCAATATGAATCTGATGACCAGACCAAGATAAACATCCTAAACCTAATAAACCAGCTAAATGATGGTTCATCATTGATTCTGCATTTTGAAACCATTCTAATTTAGGGGCTGCTTTATGATAATGGAACCAACCTGCAAATAACATAATTGCTGACATAGCTAAACCACCTATGGCTATCCAGTATAGTTCTACTTCACTTGTAATACCTTCAGCTCGCCACATTTGAAACCAACCTGATGTAGTTTGAACACCTTGGAAATTTCCACCAAGGTCTCCGTTTAAAACTTCTTGACCTACAATCGGCCATACTACTTGTGAACTTTGCTTAATATTAATTGGATCAGTTAACCAAGCAGAATAGTTTGAAAAATATGCACCATGAAAGTGCATGCCACTAATCCATAAAAATATAATTGCTAATTGTCCAAAGTGAGCGCTAAAAACTTTTCTTGATACCTCTTCTAATGAATTTGTTTGACTATCAAAATCATGAGCATCTGCATGTAAATTCCAAATCCAAGTTGTAGTTTTTGGCCCTTTTGCTAATGTTCGTGAAAAATGACCTGGTTGTGCCCATTTTTCAAAACTTGTCTCTACAGCGTTTTTTTCAACAAAAACTTGCACGGTTTTTGCGCGTTTATCAGTTGAGCTTATTGCCATTATGTTTCTTCCTATTGAAGATAAAAATTAATAAAACACCTAACTAAATATTTAATAAAATAACTTATTTTTTAATTGTAGGTTTTCATTTAATTTCTGATCTATAGTATTTACAATTTCCATTATAGTTTAAATTTAAATAAATTTAGATTTTTAAAACTTAATTTATTTTTTATTCTAGCTGGTGAAGGGATTTGAACCCCCAACCTACGGATTACAAATCCGTTGCTCTACCGTTGAGCTACACCAGCTCATTAACTATTTTTTTATCAAAAAATATAAACTATTTAAACTCATATTATTACAATAATACATATTAGTCAACTAAAATTTTAAATATTTATTTGTTAATAGAAATTTAATCGATTTCTATTAACAAATAAATATTTAAATATCGAATTGATTTCCACGGCGATATTGTAAAAATGCTGCAACAAAAAGTCCAAAAGCTGAAACGGTAATCATACCTAAAACAATTCCAGATAATAAAGGTTCAACCATTTTATATTTTTAATATTTGTATTAATTAAATGTAACAAAAGTTACTCATAAACTATTATATTTCATAAAATATAAATTATAAATTTATATTTTATCTAAAACCAATAGCTGCTTGCCAAACAAAAGCTAGTAATAAAAAGAATACAGGGATAATTGGTAATACATCAACAATAGGACTGAAAGCAATGTAAGCTTCAGGTAAACGCGATAATAATAAAGTTTCCATAAAAATTAAATTTACTTATTTGTTAAAATTTGAAATACTAAAAATCTTAGATTTAATAATATTAATTCTACTATAAAAATCAGTAAATTTTTGATTTATATTAATGTTTCATTTTTAAAAGTTTTAATGTACAATTATACCTACATATATTATAAACATTATTAAAAATTTAGAAATAGTTATGGCAGCTTCTTTTTTACCAGCAATTTTAGTACCAATTGTAGGTTTAGTATTTCCCGCTTTTAGCATGGCTTTATTTTTTATCTACGCTTCATCTAATGATATTGATACTTAAAAATTATTTTAATTTTTAAGTATCAATATCATCACCTTAATAAATTAAATAGATTTATAGAATATAAATATCATGATATATATATTTAATAAGTAATGTGTAATCACTAATTTATGGTTAAGTCGAATTTTAGAAAGTATGTTAAGTTTCTATATATTAGATCTTCCATCAATAATGCTATCTGTTAATATTTTTAGTATTAATTTAATCGAGCGAACAGCATCATCATTACCAGGAATTGGAATATCAACTAAGTCTGGGTCGCAATTAGTGTCTAAAATAGAGACAATTGGAATTCCTAATTTACGGCACTCTTTAATTGCAGTCATTTCACGTTTTTGATCAATAACTATTGCTACATCTGGAATTCGTTGCATATCTTTTATACCATTTAAATGTTTTCTTAATTTGTGTAATTTTTTTCGTCTTAAGGATGCTTCTTTTTTTGTTAGTAAATCAAATGTATTATCAGCTTCTTGTTGTTCTAAACTTTTTAATTTTGTAATACGATCCTTTAGTGTAGTCCAATTTGTTAACATACCCCCTAACCATCTATGATTTACATAAAATGAATCACAACGTTTTGCTTCTTGAGCAATTATTGTAGTAGCTTGACGTTTAGTTCCAATAAATAAAAAAGTTTTTTTTTCTTCAGAATATTGTTTTAATGAATTAGTTGCCTCGTTTAATAAAGTTGCGGATTGAATTAAATCTAAAATATGTATATTGTTAACTTCGTTATAAATGTATGGAAACATTTTGGGATTCCAACGGTGTGATTTATGACCAAAATGAACACCGGCTTCTAATAATTCTGATAGACTAATATTAGACATAAGATTTTTATAATTTCGTATATATATATATACACTTTAGCATAAGTTAAATTATATGTCTAGTTTTAAAAGTATTTAAAAATTGTTAAATGGAATTTTAAAACTTTTTTTATAATTACGAGTTCCTGTTCCTGCAGGAATTAAATGGCCTACAATAATATTTTCTTTTAAACCTCTTAACCAATCAATTCGCCCTTCTATTGCTGCTTTTGTTAAAACTCTTGTTGTTTCTTGAAAGCTTGCAGCTGAAATAAAGCTTGGGTTATTTAAAGCAGCACGCGTTATTCCAAATAACAAAGGAAGATAATAAGCTGTATGTTTATGTTCTTTTTTAATTACTTTATTAATGTATTCGATATGATATAAATCAATAATTTCACGTTTTAGTAATGGAGTATCACCTTCATCTGTAATTAAAACCTTTGTTGTCATTTGTTTAATAATAACTTCTAAATGTTTATTATTAATAGTTACTCCTTGAGATTTATAAACACTTTGAACAGAATATAAAATAAAAGTTTGCACTTTTTTAAAACTTTTGTAACTACCCTCAAAGTTTGTAAGTAAACGAGCATAACTAACACTTTTTTTCTGGTCACAAAAAAATGGTTTTAATAGACCATAATAATTAAAGTAAACTTTTAATAATTTATGTGGATTAATTTTTTCATTTTCTTTAATAGGAATTCCTATATTATGAAATTCAAAATTTTGATCTAAACTTGGAGTTTGGGTTAACAAACCTTTTTTTTGGCTTGTTGGAATCCGTTTATTAATTTGATTTTTTTTTCTTGCTTCTAAAATTTCTTCAATTCTAGGTAAACCTTGAACAATATCGCCTGTAATTTCTTTTTCAAGATTTAACAAACCAAGAATATCACCATTCTCTAAAAACTGATTATTTTGACAAAAAACACTGTTAGAATCTTTTTCAAAAAAATCTTCAGTAATAGAATACAAACCAATAGATTTATTTGCTTTTGTAAACGGGTATTCTAAAAATTTTACCAAAGTTAATTTAGTAGAATTAGAAATGTTTGAAGTAGTTTCTGAATTTTGAAATAATAATGTACGATATAATTTATAGTTTTTCTTTTTTTTATAATCTTCATAATTTTTATGATTTTCAAAATCTTCTTTTTTTTTTTCTTTATAATTAAAAAAGTATTCATTTGAAAAATTATTTGAATTTAAAGTCGAATCAACACTAAATTGTTTAATAAACCGAGGAATTAAACAACTATAGAATTTACCATTTTTCTTTAAAAACATTTTTGATAACTTAAGTTTTAAGGATAAATCATTATTATTTTTATCATAAATAGTTTTAATATTTTCTTTCCAAGAATTATGTGGATCTGTTTCGGGGGATATTTTTAATCGATTAAAATAATTTAAAAAAATGGTTTTTTTAATTTGGTTTTCTTTTCGATTACGTTTCAATGGTAAAAATTTATAACTTAAGCTAGTTTGGTTTATTGTATTTTCTGCTCGACAATTTGGAAAAAAATATGGCCGACCTTTTTGTATGATGTAATAATTCTTATTTTCAATAATAATTTTACCAAGATCATTAATTTTATGTGTATTAAGAATAAATTCATTTAATTTTTTATTTGGAAGTTCTTTTTTTTTAATAATTGTACAATTATCATTGGATATTAATAAAATTTGTTTAATATCATTTTGATTAATTTTAATTTTAACAATTTCTAACGATTTAGAATTTAATGATTCTAAATAATTTATAGTTGTATAATGATCAATAAATTGATTTTTTTGGACTAATGTTGATGAACTTAAACCTTTATATTTCAACTTTGGAATAATATATTTGTTTAAATTAATTTGATTAGATGTTGTAAATTCGACATTATTTTGGTTTTGTTTTACTTTAATACTTAATTTTTCGGTTAAAGAATAAGGTATTTTTAAAACCAAACTATTTAAAATTAAATTAATAGAATTAGTAAATAGAATTTTTTGATTTGAAGGATAAACAATATTTGAATGTAAAACAAAATTTAAACCTTTTTCATAAAAATTTTTATCTTTTATAAACACATTATTTTTAACGTGTGAAATTTCATAAAGTTTAATATCACAAACTAATAATTGATTTCTATTTTTGTTATTAATACGTCGACAAATACAAGGGGACAGAACTGTAATATCTGAAAAAATCTGTTCTCCAGGAAAATAAACTTTTTTTGACTGTTCTATAAATTCATCACCTTTATAAATTAAACCTGATTGAATTATTATTTTTTTAACAATATTATTTTTTTGCTCAATTACAACTAATCCAGAAGTTTTTGAAAAGCAGTCTGGTATTATTTCAAAATCAGCAACGATGAAGTCACCATTTTTTACAAGCAAAGCTGTTGAATCACAATTTACATTGTATGTTTCTTCTTCAAGCCAAATTAAAGTTCTATGAATAATTTTGGGTGAAGAAATTATTTTCATCATCTCCTTTCTTATTCTTTTATACTTACTTTTTTTTATTATTTTAGAAGTACTTAAAGATTTTAAATACTTAAAACTTTTACGAAAATCTTTAAAAAAGTATAATTTAAAAGTAGAAATGAAGTTTTGTCTAATCAATCGAAAATCGTAATAAAGAATCCCTCCAGTTTTTGTTTTATAAGCCTCTTTTATTAAATAACCAACATGGTTTTTGCGAGTTTTTTTTAAAAAAGTTCCCTCTTTTAAAAAAGAGGCATAAATAAAACAACATAAATTATTAAATTTTAACAAACCTGTAGAATTCCCAATACCTGTTACTAGTTTAAAAAGACTTAAATTTTTTATTGAATAAATATTATTCTTAATATAAATTTTATGTTTATATAAGGTTTGATTATTATCTATATAAATAATTCTTCCAGAATAAGAACTTATAATTTTTGTACGAAAGATAAAACTATTTTTATTCAGTTTATGATCAAAATAAAAATTAATATAAGAATTTAAAGGGCTATTGAAGACTTTTCCAGATAATAACCAAATTAGTTTATTATTATTTAAACTATTTAATCGATTTTTTAATTTAGGAATAAATATCTCACCTGATGTTTTAGCTTCTATTGGCTTAATTTCTAATTTTAATTGTTTATTTGTATTAATTAATTCTCCTATAACAGTATCTTTTTGAATATATTGATTATGTTTAGGAAATAAAATAGTATTACGTGAAATATTTATTTTTAAAACATTCTGTGTTTTATTTTCGGGTATTAAAATTATCGATCCAAAATTTTTACTTACCAATACATCTTCACCACGATTTGTACGCAAAACAACTGTCTCTAAGAATTTTGAAAATTGAATAATTCCATTCATTGGACTAATAATCTGTTGCTGTACCTCCGACGTAAAGATACCACCGGTGTGAAATGTTCGCATTGTTAGTTGTGTTCCTGGCTCTCCAATAGATTGTCCTGCTAAAATACCGATAGCTTCACCAATATCAACCAAATTTTCAGTAGCTAAATCCCAACCATAGCATTGTTGGCATACTGCTCGATATAAATTACACGTTAATGATGATCTAATATAAAATTGAAATTTTTTATTATTATTAAGATTATTAATTAAAGTTGATGTTATTTGAGTATTTTTAAAATTAAGTGTTTCTGAATTAATATGGTTAAGAATTGATTTATTCAATACACGCCCTAATAGTTGGTTACTATTATCTTTGAAATTTGTAGTTAAAAAATCATGATTTGTATTACAATCTTTCTCTCGAATTAAAATATCTTGAGCAACATCAATCAACCGTCTAGTTAAATAACCTGAATTTGCTGTTTTTAATGCTGTATCTATGATTCCCTTACGTGCTCCATATCCCGACATTAAATAATCGGTAATAGTTAAACCTTCACGAAAATTTTTCTTAATAGGTAAATTCATAATTTCCCCACTTGGATCAGACATTAAGCCTCTCATTCCTACTAACTGACGTACTTGTGACAAATTTCCTCTTGCACCAGAAAAAGCCATTATATAAACAGAATTTAATGGATCATAATTTTTAAAATAATTAATAACTTGATTTTTTAAAGCTTCACTAGTTAAGCTCCAAGTATTAATTATTTTTTGAAAACGCTCAACTTCATTAATTTTTCCTTTTAAATAAATTTTTTCAGAATTGAGAATTTCTTCATTTGCTTTTTCTAGCATCAAATTTTTAATAAAAGGAATTTTCAAATCTTCAAGACTAATGGAAATACCAGCTTGGGTTGCATATTTAAAACCAAGATATTTTAATTCATCGGCTAAATTACAAGCTTGCATAGAATCATAAGTTGTAAAACTCCAACCTAAAATTTGTCGTAATTGTTTTTTACCAATTAAATTATTTTGATATATATAATTTTTCATAAAAAATTAAAGCATTATAAAAAGTTTAAAGTTTTTTGGATTGTATAGTTAAAAATTACCCTACCAGTCGTAGTTTGAATATATTGAACAAGAACATCACCTTCTTTATTTTTTTTAACCTGTAAATTTTCATAAAATTCTATAAAACTGCCATCGGCTAAAAAATGTTTTTTAATAATTTCTGAACAATTATTTAATACGGAAAAATATCTAACCCAAATTGAACTATGAAGATCTAATTGGTCTTGGTGATAAGCTAAAATGACATCTTCAAAATCAGCAAAGTAATGATTAGAGCCTAACAAATTAGAAATATTTGTTACAGTAAGGTAATAACAGCCTAAAACCATATCTTGACTTGGGGTAATAATTGGACTTCGATTCGCAGGAGATAAAAAATTATAAGGTGCTAACATTAACATATAACATTCTGCTTGTGCTTCTATAGATAAAGGAATATGGACAGCCATTTGATCTCCATCAAAATCAGCGTTAAAAGCTGAACATACAAGAGGATGTAGTTTAATAGCACGACCTTTAACCAATAAAGGTTCAAAAGCTTGAATTCCTAAACGATGTAATGTGGGAGCTCGATTTAAAAATATAGGGTGATTCGCTAAAACTTTTTCTAAAACAGGATTAATTATAAGTTCATTTTGATGGATCAAATTCTTAGCAATTTTCATATTACTTGCAAGACCTTGGTTTATTAATTCACGTATAATAAATGGTTGAAAAAGTTCAAGAGCCATTTCATATGGTAAACCACACTGATTTAATTTTAAGCTTGGTCCAACGACAATCACAGAACGTCCAGAGTAATCAACACGTTTACCTAATAAATTTTGGCGAAATCTACCATATTTACCTTTAATAATATCCGAGAGTGATTTTAACGGTCGATTGTTTGCACTCAATGCTATTTTTCCCCGTTTTCCATTATCAATTAGAGTATCAACAGCCTCTTGAAGCATCCGTTTTTCATTTCTAATAATAAGCTGTGGAGCATCGATTTCTAATAAACGTAATAACCGATTATTCCTAGTAATTATCCTTCGATATAATTCATTTAAATCAGATGTGGCAAATCTACCCCCTTCTAATTGAATCATAGGTCTTAAAGCTGGTGGAATTACCGGTAAAATTGTTAAAATCATCCAAGCTGGATTAGTACCCGTCCCTAATAAATTTTCAAGAATACGAATTCGTTTAATTCCTTGTTCTCTAAGTTTATATAGCCTTCGTTGCTCCCATTTTCTAAACCATTTTGAATAATTATAATAAGGAAATTCTTTTTTTAAAATTTTTGTACAATTCAATATAAAAATTCTTGTTCGATAAATTTCATCTTTTAAATTAAGTCTCCCTAATTCCCGTTTAATTAATGGAGCTCCAATTAAAAAACTTGGAGTAGCCTTTAATAAATATTTCGGAGTGCTGTAACGTCGATTTTTTGGTTTTGAATCCGGTTTGATAGGATAACTTGTAGAGCCTAATAATCTAAAATAACGATAATGTTGTAAATCCCAATGTAAACCATAAAATGAAATTTCATCATCTGCAATAAAATAAGTAATCGATGCTAATTTTATTCTTTTAATTCTTTCGTCCCAAAGATCAATAATTGTAGAAGTTGTTAATTTAAATCTTCGATTCGAATTAATAGTTTGATCGAAACTAGATTCTTCATCAATCTCCTTAGTTATTTTAGTAGTATCTTTTAAGAATTTATTAAATAAATTTGGGTTTTTGATACATTTATCTTTAAAACACCTTTCTCCATTATCAGTATAAGTTGTATTAAAAGTTTTTTCACAATCTTCAACTTCTAATAATAAAGCTAAAAAATTTGGCCTACTATTAATATACCAAACATGAACCACGGGGTATATTAAATTTATATAGCCCATCCTGTGTCGTCTTACACGTGATTCAGTTAATTCAACACCACATCGATCACAAATAAGCCCATTATACCTAACACGTTTATATTTACCACAAGCACACTCTAAACTTTTACTAGGTCCAAAAATTCGTTCACAAAATAAACCGTCCATTTCAGGTTTAAATGTTCGATAATTAATTGTTTCTGATTTTTGAACTTCTCCAACAAATTGACCATTTGGTAAACGTCGATTTGACCATTTTAAAATTCGTAGAGGGGATGCTAATTTAACTTTTATATAATCAAACTCTTTTACATATTGTATCATATTTAGATTAAAATGCTATGTCATTAATATTAGTATTTGAGGTAGGAGAAAAAGTTTTTAAAAATGAATTATACTGTTCAATTAAATTGACTTCAATTTGAGAATTGGGTTGTGAACTAAATTTTTCGATTTTATAAGTACTCATATCTAAACCAATAGATCTTAATTCTTGTAATAAAACTTTAAATGATTCAGGAATACCAAATTTTGGAATTGATTGACCTTTAACAATTGCATTTAAGGTTTCATTTCTACCTTGCATATCATCTGACTTAATAGTTAGTAATTCTTTTAATGTGAAAGCTGCTCCAAAACCTTCTAATGCCCAAACTTCCATCTCTCCAAACCTTTGCCCACCGTGTTGAGCTTTTCCCCTTAGTGGTTGTTGTGTAATTAATGAATAAGGACCTGTAGCTCTTGCATGCATTTTATCATCAACTAAATGAATTAATTTTAACATATAAGCATTTCCGACGGTTATTGGGTTTTCGAATTCATTCCCTGTTCTTCCATCAATTAAAACAACTTTTCCAGGGGCATAAGGATTAAATAACCAACTTTGGTTATTTAAAATGGATGCTTGCCGTAACTTTTTGTTAATTAAAATTCTTGACATTTCTAAACCATATAATTCATCAAATGGTAGGATTTTAAAACGACAATTTAATTTATCACCAGCTAACCCAAGTAAACATTCATAAAGTTGACCAACGTTCATCCTTGAAGGAACTCCTAAGGGATTTAAAATAATATCAATAGGTGTTCCATCTGGTAAAAATGGCATGTCTTGACGTGCCAAAATTCTAGATATAATTCCTTTATTACCGTGACGACCTGCAATTTTATCACCGACTTGAATTTTACGGATTTGAGCAATAAAAATATAGATTTTTTCAAATTTATATGTAAACCGAGTTCGGCGATTAAATGATATCGTTTCAATAACACGACCATATTCTCTATCAGGCATTCTATAAGAACTATCTTTTACACCTTTTGATTTGGCTCCAAAAATAGCACGTAATAATTTTGATTCAGGAAGCTGTTCGGAATTATCATTCGCTATAATTTTACCAACTAAGATATCCCCAGGTTTAACGAAAGTGCCAACACGAATAATTCCATCATCATTTAAATTTTCCATCTCAAAAAAATTCAAATTAGGAATATTTTTAGTAGTTTGTTCTGAAGTTTCAGATGAATGGTCAATTTCTACTTTATAACGTTCTATATGGATAGAAGTAAAAACATTATCATAAACTAATCTTTCACTAATTAATATTGCATCCTCAAAATTATAACCTTGCCACGGCATATATCCAACCAAAACATTTTGCCCTAAAGCTAGTTCGTTTGAACTAATGCCTGGACCATCTGTTAACATTTGACCCGATTGAATAGTTTCTCCCTTCCATACAATAGGCCTATGATTAATACATGTTTGTTGGTTTGATCGGAGATATTTTTGTAATTTATAATTTGCTTTTTGTCCTTTTTGGTTTTTAATAGTGATTTTTGTAGCACTAACTGAATCTATCATACCTGAAATTTGTGCATTAATTGTACTACCAGAATCAAGAGCGATCTGATTTTCTAAACCTGTACCAACAATTGGTTTTTGTGGAAGAAGCAAAGGTACTGATTGACGTTGCATATTTGAACCCATTAAAGCCCTATTAGCATCATCATGTTCAAAAAAAGGAATTAAAGAAGCAGCGACTGAAACAACTTGAACTGGTGATATAGCGATAAAATCAATTTCGGCTGGTGATACATTAATAAAATCTTGTCTGTACCTAACTGGAATTACGTTTTTAAGTAAATAATTACTTTCATTTGTACTTATATCCGCTGGTGCGATAGTGTATAAATCTTCAATATCAGCTGTTAAATAGATAGGGTTTCCTGTTTTTAAAACTTTACCATTTATAACACGCCAAAAAGGTGTTTCTAAGAAACCAGATTTATTTATTCGAGCACAAGTTGTTAAAGACGCAATTAATCCAACATTTTGTCCTTCTGGAGTTTCAATAGGACAAATTCTACCATAATGACTTGGGTGGATATCCCTAACCGAGAAACTAATTCGATCACGTTCAAACCCACCGGGCCCAAGGCTACTAATACGTCTTCTATGCGTTAATGATGACAAAGGATTTGTTTGATCTAAATATTGAGATAATTGACTTGAACCAAAAAATTCCTTCAAAGTAGCATTTACGATATTAAAACTTAATAAGTTTGTAGAATCTACTCGGTTCGTCTGATTTCGTAACTTTCTTACTAATCTTTGAAAACCGATTCGAAATAAATTTTGTAAGAGTTCTCCAATAGAACGAACACGTCGATTTTTTAAATGATCAATATCATCAGGTAATGTCTTTGAAATTGTTAAAGTTATTAACTTATCAATAATAGCAAAAATATCTTCATAGGTAATAGTTTGATATCTTTCACTTAATTTAATATTTAATCTTTTATTGATTTGTAAACGCCCAATTTTTCCTAATCTATAATAAGAAGGATCAAAAATTCTTGAAAATTCTGAAATTTTTGTAAAATATTTCGATGATATTTTAAATCGTAATAACGGTTTATGGTTTATTGTTGAATTAATTAATAAAGGTTTTGCAAAATAGAAAAAATCATTATGCTCTAAATTTTGATAAATTTCTAAATCACTTAAACCAACTTCTTTTAATAAACAAATAATAGATTTTTGATTAATTTTGTCAAGTTGGATCGTTATATCCTCTTCTTGATTTTTAATAGAATAATTATATGGATTTATTTTTAAATTTTTTTGAAATCCAAATCGAATCCAAGATCCATATTCTGGAATCAAAGTTGCCTTATATAAGCTTTTATCATCATATTTCTCATTATATGATGTTTTAATTTTATGATCTTCATTAAAAATTAATAAACGAGTTTTAGATTTCGTATAGCAATGTCTTTCCATTAAATACTGGTACTTACTTTGTTTTTTAAAAACAAAGCGAAGTTGATCTTTTAAAGTATTTGAAAAATAAATTGTAGGAGACAAAATAGTCCAGTTTTTTGAATTTAAAACTTTAAATAAATTTTTTTGATTTTTATTTAAAGTTTCTTTTAGAAACCAAAAATTTTTAAAGTTATATAATTTTGAATACGGTATTTTTTTAATAATTAAAATATTATGATTTAATTCTAATTGAGTTAATTGCAAAGAATGTAACAGTATTTTTTCAGAAATTAATTTATTATTATCTAAACTACTTTGCTTAGAAAATAAAAGAGTTTTATTAAATTTATATAAATTTAATACTTTAATTAGAACATTGTAATAAGTTAATAAATATCTTTTTGTTTTTAAATTATTATTTTTAATTATTAATGTTTCTTTGTTTATATAATTTAACCATTTAAAAAAAAATGAAATTAACCTAGGCCGCAAATCGGTCTGACGGTTTGTCAGTATTATACGGTATAATTTAAAAACTGAAATAAGTTGTGAAGTTAGATTAAATTGATTTGTTCTAAAGTTGTTCAATGAATAAGATGTTATGGGTTTTTGAATCCAATATGGAATTACAAAATTTTTTTTCATTGTCGGAAAAGCAAAAAATAAATCTGCATCTGATAATGATGCCTGTCCTGCTGGTAAAAAAGATTTTAATTTCGTTATATCTGTAGAAATTTTACGCTTAAAGGAATATAATTTTTTTTGATTCTTAACTTTTTCAAAATAAACACCAGGACTTCGAATAATTTGACTTACAATAACTCTTTCACAACCATTTAAAATAAACGTTGCAGCGGTTGTCATTAAAGGTAATCTAACAATTGGAAATTTATTATGGTAATAAACAGTATTTAATTTTTTATTACGAACTTCAATAGGAATAACAAGTTGTGCTCTGTAATTCCCACTATATTTTCGAGCAACTGATAAACTAGAGGGTGGCTTTAATAGCTTATATTCTTCACCATAGAGAATATACTCCATATTTTGGCTAAAATCAAAAATTTTAGAAAAAATACGTAATTCATCAGTCAATCCTTGATTTAAAAACCAACAGAAGCTTGTTCTTTGCATAGTTATAAAATCAGGAAGTGTTGTAATATAATTTATATTTTTCGATTTATTCATAGTTGTAATTATTAACTAAAATAAAATTTTGGAATAGGTATTAATAAATCACTTTAGTTACTATCGCTTTAAATAAAAAAAGTAATTTATTTTTTTAATTTATTTATATTGTTTTTAATAATGCTGCTAAACGAGATTTTTTTCGAGCCGCAGTATTTTTATGAAAAACATTTTTTTTCGCTCCTTTATCTACTAACATATAAACAGAATTCAATATTTTTTGAGCATTTTTTTTATCCAATGAATTTTGAGAGTTTTTATAGATTTCTAAATTTATTAAAAAAGTTTTAATTAAGGTTTTCACTGAACTTTTATAAAACTTATTCTGTAAACGATTTCGTTTAGTTATATCGATTCTTTTCCGTGCGGATTTATTATTAGCCATAATTACTATTACTATTTTAATTTTTCTAATAAAAACAATATTATCTAGCTAATGCTTAAATAATTTGTATTAAGTTTAAGTAGAGATTGAAATCTATCACTAGTCCTTACTAACAGTAGCAATACAGAATTGGCATGGGCCTACATTATGTTAATAATATATTATATTTGTTAAAAAAAGTTAAGTTATTTTTTTGTTTTATTTATAACTGTTAAACCTTGATAAGATTAAAATTTTTTTGCAATATAGTAATATTTATAATAAAGTTTAATAGAAATTTTTATGGCAAAAAATAAAGGAACTCGTATTTTAATTACATTAGAATGTACAGAGTGTCGTTCAAATACTAATAAACGTTCTCAAGGAGTTTCACGATATATTACAAAAAAAAATCGTCGTAATAATCCAGAACGGTTAGAATTAAAAAAATATTGTTCACATTGTAATAAACCAACACTACATAAAGAAATTAAATAAGTTATGGTAACCAAAAAAAAAAAAATATCTCCTATTAGTATTAATCAAAAAATCGATTATAAAGATATCGATTTATTAAATTTATTTATTACAGAACAGGGAAAGATTCTTCCACGTCGTGCTACCGGAATCACAGTTCAACAACAACAAAGATTAGCTAAAGCTATTAAACGAGCAAGAATTTTATCTTTATTACCTTTTGTAACAGCAAGTTAAAAATACTATAATTTATAAATAAACTTAATTTATCTTAACTATAATAAACTTAAAATTAATATTACGATTAGAACAAAAATAAATTTTGTTAAAAAGGAGTTCTTTTATGGGTAATTTTATAGATAAAACATTTACTGTAATTGCTGATATTTTATTAAAAGTTTTACCCGCGAGTAAAAAAGAAAAAGAAGCTTTTTCTTACTATAGAGCAGGTATGACTGCACAAGGTAAAGGAAGATATTCAGAAGCCTTGGAAAATTATTATGAAGCTCTTGTCTTAGAAGAAGATCCTTATGACCGAAGTTATACTTTATATAATATTGGCTTAATTTATGGTAATACTGGACGATTTACGCAAGCATTAGAATTTTATCATCAAGCTTTAGGGTTAAATCCAAATCTTCCTCAAGCTTTATATAATATAGGAGTTATATATCATATGCAAGCTACAAGGGCTGAATCATTCTCAGAAGACGAATATTTTGACTTAGCTGAAAAATTATTTGATAAAGCCGCTGAATATTGGCGTCAAGCCCTAAAAATAGCTCCAGATAATTATCCAGGTGTTCGAAATTGGTTGAAAATTACAGGACGATTAAATGATTAATTATTGAAAGTATTCAAGAAATCAAGTTATATTGGTATACAATATTAAATTAAAGCAAAAGTTTTAAAGTTTTGACTATGCAAATTTAAGATCAAATTATGAAAGTATCTTTATTCTAAATATTGTAATATTATTCATTTAAAATGGCAGATAACTTAAATAAAGGTTTTGTTACACAAATCATTGGTCCTGTGTTAGATATTGAATTTTCTAGTGGTAATTTACCACCAATTTATAGTGCTATTAAAATTGTTTTAGAAGATGGTAGTGTAACCATTTGTGAAATTCAACAATTATTAGGTGATAATAAGGTTCGCGCAGTATCAATGCGTTCAACTGATGGCTTAAAACGTGGTTCTGAAGCTATTGATTTAGGTGCTCCGATTAGTGTTCCTGTAGGTACTCCAACATTAGGTCGTATTTTTAACGTAATTGGGGAAACTGTAGATGAACAAGGGGAAGTTATTTCAACAGAAACATTACCTATTCATCGTGATGCGCCCGCTTTCACTGAATTAGAAACAAAACCTTCAATTTTTGAGACTGGCATTAAAGTAGTAGATTTATTAGCTCCTTATCGTCGGGGTGGAAAAATTGGTTTATTTGGTGGTGCCGGTGTAGGTAAAACTGTATTAATTATGGAATTAATTAACAATATTGCAAAAGCACACGGTGGCGTTTCAGTATTTGGTGGTGTAGGTGAACGTACACGTGAAGGTAATGATTTATATGAAGAAATGAAAGAATCAGGTGTTATTAATGAAAGTAATTTCTCAGATTCTAAAGTAGCATTAGTTTATGGTCAAATGAATGAACCACCAGGAGCACGTATGCGTGTTGGTTTAACAGCTTTAACAATGGCAGAATACTTCCGTGATGTTAATAAACAAGATGTATTATTATTCATTGATAATATTTTCCGTTTTACACAAGCCGGTTCAGAAGTATCTGCTTTATTAGGCCGCATGCCATCTGCCGTAGGTTATCAACCAACATTAGCGACTGAAATGGGTGCATTACAAGAGCGTATTACATCAACAACTCAAGGTTCAATTACTTCTATTCAAGCAGTTTATGTACCGGCTGATGATTTAACAGATCCTGCACCAGCAACTACATTTGCACATTTAGATGCAACTACAGTATTATCTCGTAATCTAGCAGCAAAAGGTATCTACCCTGCTGTAGATCCTTTAGATTCAACATCAACTATGTTACAACCAGGTATTGTAACAGAAGAACATTATGAAATAGCTGAAACCGTAAAAGAAACTTTACAACGTTATAAAGAATTACAAGATATTATTGCGATTTTAGGTATTGATGAATTATCTGAAGAAGACCGTTTAACTGTTGCTCGTGCTAGAAAAGTAGAACGTTTTTTATCACAACCATTCTTTGTCGCAGAAATTTTTACAGGTTCACCAGGCAAATATGTGAGTTTAGAAGAAACTATTAAAGGTTTCACTATGGTATTAAACGGTGAATTGGATGAATTACCAGAACAAGCTTTTTATCTTGTAGGTAATATTGAAGAAGCAATGGCAAAAGCAGAAACTCTAAAATAAGGAGTATTTTTATGGTTATGAACATTCGCGTTCTTACCCCAGACAGAGTTATTTGCTCGACTTCAGCAGATGAAGTAGTTTTACCTGGTTTAACAGGTCAAGTTGGGGTATTAGATGGTCACGCAGCATTAATTACAGCTTTAGATACAGGATTATTAAGAATTAAATTAGAAGAAACTTGGACACCCATTATTTTATGTGGTGGACTTGCAGAAATTGATCGTAATCGTATAACTGTTTTAGTTAATGATGTAGAAGAATTTAATAATGTCGAGTTACTTAAAGCAACAAAAGAATTAGAAGAAGCAACATTAGCAGTAGAACAAGCAGAAACGAGTAAAGACCTTTTAGATGCTTCTATAGATTTAAAAAAAGCTAATGCACGTGTTCAAGGTCTGAATTATTTATCAAAAAAATAAAATAGATTTAAATCATTTAGTTAAAACTACAATATTATAGTTTTAACTAAATGATTTAAATTTAGACAATAAGATTTAAAAATTATTTTCTTAACTTTCATGGTATCTAATTCTAACTTTAGTTTTACAGAAAATACAACTATAACATTAGAGCTCCCATTCTCAGAACATGTTGAAGAGCTAAGACAAAGACTTTTTCTTTTATTATGGATAATTTTATTATTAACTACTTTATCATTTTTAGAAGTTAAAACTCTAGTTAAAATTCTAGAATACCCAATTTCAAATGTAAAATTTTTTCAAATTTCACCTGGAGAATATTTTATTTCAACAGTAAAAATTTCATTTTATACTGGATTATTGTTTACAAGCCCATTAGCAATAAGTCAATTAATTTTATTTCTATTACCTGGATTAACTAAAAAAGAAACAAAGATTATTTTACCGTTATTAATAAGTTCTGTATTATTATTTGCACTTGGTATAATATTCTCATATTATACTCTTATACCAGCTGCTTTAAACTTTTTTTTGAATTATAGTGCGGATGTTATTGAACCTTTTTGGTCTTTTGATCAATATTTTGAATTTATTTTGGTTCTATTTTATAGTACTGGATTAGCTTTTCAAATACCTATTATTCAAATTTTAATCGGACTGTTAAACATTTTTTCACCGAATCAAATGTTAGAAGCATGGCGATATATAATTCTAATGGCTACTATTCTAGGTGCTATTTTAACGCCTTCTACTGATCCATTAACACAATTATTGTTATCTTTAGCAATAATACTATTGTATTTTGCTGGATTAGGTATCTTGTTTTTAATAAAAAATTAATTGATATATAAATATCCTTCTTTAAAAATTAATTATTTACTTCATGGTAACTAACAAGTTCATTAAAAGTATCTTACTTACTTTAACAATTACTATAAATTTATTTGGATTTGGATTTGAGAATTCAAACGCTTATCCTGTTTTTGCACAACAAAATTATTCAAATCCTCGTGCTGCAAATGGTAAATTAGCTTGTGCTAATTGTCATTTAAATCAAAAAGCAATAGAAGTTGAGGCACCACAAGCAGTTCTTCCTAACTCAATATTTGAAGTAGAAATTAACGTTCCTTACGACACTACTAAACAACAAATTGGTGCTAATGGAAAAAAAGCTGATTTAAACGTAGGTGGTATCTTAATTCTACCAAAAGGATTTAAATTAGCGGCGAAAAATCAAATTTCAGCAGAAGTTAAAGCAAAAAATAAAGGTGTGTTTATTTCACCGTATAGTACCGAATTTGATAATATCTTGGTAGTTGGACCCATTGCAGGAAAAACACATCAAGAATTAATTTTCCCAGTTGTTGCACCGGACCCTGAAAAAACCCCGGATGTTAAATATTTAACATACCCAATTTATGCTGGTGGTAACCGTGGCCGAGGCCAAGTTTATCCAACAGGTGATAAAAGTAATGTAAATATATTTAGTGCTATTCAATCGGGTCAAATTTCAGAAATCTCAATTACTGAAAAAGGTGATGCAAGTGTGGTAATTGTAAATTCGAACGGCATAAAAACGACACAGTTAGTACCGGCTGGTTTAAATTTAACTGTAAAAGAAGGTGATATTCTTAAAATAGAGGAAGCTTTAAATATTGATCCAAATGTTGGTGGGTTTGGTCAAGAAGAGACCGAAATTGTGTTACAAAACCCACTACGAATTGTAGGTTATTTAGCTTTTTGTTTCTGTGCCTTGTTAACACAAGTATTCTTAATTTTAAAGAAAAAACAATTTGAAAAAGTTCAGGCTGCTGAGCTTAATTTCTAAAAATAAAAAGTTGCAATATATTGCAACTTTTTATTTTTAGAAATTTAGAAATAGACCCTCTTAGGAAACTAAAATTGTACAATGTAGTTTAAAATAGAATATGTATCTATTAGAAAAATCTTTACTTAAATAATATTTGTTCAAATTAATCAATATTTTCTTTACTAACTTCGGCAGGGTAAGTTTAATAGTTAGCTAAATGAGAAGAATGTGGTAATTTAATCTTTCATTTTTCAGTTGTATTTAGTACAAACCTACTATCACTACAATTAAGCGATATCTAATATCAATATTAAAATATTCATTTAACAGTACAATGTTGTAAATTACCCCGTAATTTTTTAATTCAATTTTTTAAGGTAAAACTACTAGTCATAACAATTTTTTATTTTAAAATGTTTGACGTAAACGACTAGCTTTACCCTTTCGGTTTCGTAAATAATATAATTTAGATCGTCTTATTTTAGCCGATCTTAGTACATTAATCGAATCAAGTTTTGGGGAATGTAATAAGAAAACACGTTCAATACCAATCCCTTGAAGTATTTTTCTAACAGTTATAGTAGTGTTTACGGAAGTATTTTTTTTTGCGATAATAGTTCCTTCATAAAATTGAACTCGTTCCTTATTCCCTTCAATAATTTTAACACCAACCTTTACATTGTCACCAATTTTTAAAACAGGCAAATCCAATTTAAGAAATTGTTTCTCCAAGTCTAAAATAGATTTATTTAAATATAATTTAACCATAAACAGTAAATATTTTTATTATGTAATCTTTATAATACTATTAGACGTTTTAAAAAACAATATAAAAATGAGAAAAAGAAAATGCATCCGACTGGATTTGAACCAGTGACGTTCCAAAGGAAAACGGATTATGAGCCCGGTGCCTTCAACCACTCGGCCACGAATGCAAATTTAAACTGGAACTGATGGGATTTGAACCCATGTCCATTTAATAATTATGAGAATACTCATTCACAGATTTAGTTCTTTCTAATAAAAGAACAAGAATAATTATATAGTCTAAACTAATTATAAAAAAATGTTAAACAATAGTGAACAAAGTTTTAAATTTAAGCAAAAGCAAAATTTGAATTTTTAATACTTAAATTATCAATATTTAATTTAAAAGGAATAATGTTATTAGCATTTATTAATATAGTCTGTATTTTTTACGAAGAACAGAAACTTCGACCTGCATCATATTAACATAATTTCTAAATGTCGAAACCAAAACAGCCCCAATTCTTATATACAATATAAGAATTTTAAGCATGAAGGGAGTCGAACCCTTGACTTTCAGAGTCGGAATCTGATGCTCTGTCCACTGAGCTACACGCTTTAAAATCATAAAACATAGATTATTTTAGCGCATGATATTTAATAATGCGCTAAATTTTTAACAAAAATTGTTAAATTAATAGTAAATTTTACCGCCACCCCATTTTTCTGTAAGAATTTTTGGAGATAACATTATATGACCTGCAATAGAATAAAGATCTTCATCCGTTAAAGAACGCATACGTGGGTAGATATCCGCACTTTTAATACTTGGGTGAACTTCAGCAATAGATTCTAATCCATCATAAGTTGTTGGATTTTTCATATAATCAACTAAAGCCGCAATATTGTCACGACGCGGTGTCGCTAAACTTAATCCTTCAGGATCTAATCCAACGTTTGGATTAGTTTTTGAGACTCCACCTACATGACAAGCTCCACAAGTTGAATTAAATAATCGTTTACCCCGTTTAACTTGTTCAGGTGTTAATACAGTAGTTTTACCTGATCCATCAACTGCCACAGTTCGAGTAGCTTCATCTAAATCAATAGCTGTAGCATTAATTACTAAAAAATTAAAAACACAGAAAACTACGATGCAAAAAAATTGTGAATACTTTTTAAACATAAAATAATATATATATTTTTACAGCCTTGAAACCAAGAAAGTTTGGGAATAATATTAACCTTTTTTTTTTCGTATTTTAAAAATTAAACCACGTAATCTAATATTTTCCCAACCAGTGAACAATACCGCTGTAATAATTAATGCTTGACTAAAAAGTAAAATTGGGTCTAAACGCCAGCCATGAACCATTAATATACCACAATAAAAACATCCAATTGTTACAAAAAATATATCTTCATCCCTCGAAACTTCAGGTTTAACATTTCGAAGCCCGTAAAGTAAAAGTACACCAAATGCTAAAATGGTACTTAAAAAAACATTTGGTCCAAAACTAAAGTTAATCATACCTTTAATTATATTTATAATGCTATAAGTTAGCGAATTAAAATTTTAAACAATATATAGTGTATAATTTAACTAATAATTTAAAAGTTGTAAATATTTCATTTAACCACGTGTCACACGATCACTTTTGCTAATAATAATTAATGCTACAGCTATTGCTGCTACAACAAAACCACCTGCTGCTAAACTAGAAATAAAATTTGCTAATGAAGTTGTCATTTATAAATCCCTGTTATAGTAAATAAAAAATTAAAAATAGTAATTTTAACTAAATTAAAATATAGCATAACCAATTAAGTTATAACTATACCACAATATAGTTTACTATAAAAATTATTAACTTAAAAACTTTTTTAATTTAGACTTGACAAGAATGTTAAACTTTAATAGAATGAAAGCTAAGTATAGGTAGTAGTTTAAGTTTTAATTATATTTGTCAGAATCGTAAGAAAGCAGCATACTAATTAATTTTGACGCGTATTAAGCCTATACTTCTTGTTTCTTTAATTTTGTAATTATATGTTTAAAATAAATAAGTGTAAAAGCTATAAAAATTTAAAACTATTTGTGATAGATAAATATTGATTGTTATCTATAAATTAATTTTATTTTTTATTAGTAATAACAAAATCGTATTTTAATTAAGTTTTTCTTGTGTAATAAGACTATAGTGTTGTAATATGGACTTGTAAGCCCGGATAGCTCAGTTGGTAGAGCAGTGGATTGAAGATCCTCGTGTCACCAGTTCGAATCTGGTTCTGGGCAAATAAAATTATTATATATTTACATATTTTGAATTTTTTTTATCAAATTTTAATTTGATATTTCCTGTTGGCCCATTTCTTTGTTTAGCGATAATTAATTCCATTATTGAATTGTCATTTATGTTTAAATTATTTTCACGATTCTGGGTAAGCATTAACACTAAATCAGCATCTTGTTCAATCGATCCACTTTCCCTTAAATCAGAAAGAATAGGTTTTTTATCAACTCTATTTTCAACATTTCGGCTTAATTGTGAGAGTGCAATTATAGGAATGTTAAATTCCCGTGCTAAATTTTTTAAATTACGTGTGATTTGTGATAATTCTTGTGCACGATTTTCATATTTAGATGTTTTTATTTGCATTAATTGCAAATAATCAATTATTAATAAACCTATTTTTTTCTTTTCAAATAAAAAAATTTTTAATTTTGTTCGAATTTTTTGAATAGAAATATCATAACTATCATCAATAAAAAAAGGAAGTTTCGATATAATTTTAAAAATTTTATTTAATTTGATCCAATCAGTCTTGCTTAATTTACCAGTTTTTAATTTTGATTGACTAATATTCGTTTCCATTGATAATAAACGATAAATTAATTGTTCTCTTGACATTTCAAGACTAAAAAACAAAATTGGAATTTTTAATGATTTAATAATATTTAAACTTGTTGTTAAACTGAATGCCGTTTTTCCAATCGAAGGACGACCCGCAATTATAATTAAATCTGATTTTTGAAAACCTTGTGTTAAACAGTCTAAATCATAAAATCCAGATTTTAAACCAGGTAAGTTTGGTTGACTAGACTTTGTTTTTAAATCTAAAAAAATTTGATAGGCTAATTCAGAACTATTTAATAGTTTATAAGGTTTTAAATTAGAATTTAAAAAAAATATTTGTTGTTCGAATTCAGCTAATATCATATCTACAGAAATATTTGTAATATAACTTGAATTGATAGCTTTATAGCCAAGCTTAATTAATTCACGTCGCAAAAATTTGTCCTTAATTAACTTAATATATTCTTCTATCTGAACATTATTCGGAATTTGATTAATTAAATCAATTAAAACTTTAATACCACCAATTTTTTTTAACAACCCATTTATTTGTAAAAAATTAATTAAAGTTACAATATTTATAGGCTGATTTTTTTGGTACATAAAATGAATAGCTTTAAAAATCTCTTGATGATTTTTAAAATAGAAGCTTTCAATTGATAAGCTTTTTATTGTTACATTAATTGTATTTGAATTAGTAATTAAACAGCTTAAAACAATTTTTTCAGCCAAAAAATTATGAGGTAGATAATTAGAATACTTAATTTTTGAAACATTATTAATGTTAGAAATCATAAATAAAATCTTGTAAATAAAATAGTTTATTTGTATAGTGATATTACGCGCGTCCTTAGTTCAGTTGGTAGAACGCTAGTCTCCAAAATTAGATGTCGAGGGTTCAAGTCCTTCAGGACGCGGTTTTCTTCATTGGGAAGGTTAAAATAGTTAAAATAGAATTTTATTTTATCTTATGCTCTGCAGTTACTACAAATTAAAAATTTTTAATAATAATGCCAAAAAAAGTAACAGCTCTAATCAAACTAGCTTTGCCAGCAGGAAAAGCTACTCCAGCACCACCGGTTGGTCCAGCTTTAGGTCAACATGGTGTAAATATCGCAGCATTTTGTAAGGAATACAATGCAAAAACAATAGATAAATCTGGGTTAATTATTCCCGTCGAAATTTCAGTTTATGAAGATAGAAGTTATACTTTTATATTAAAAACACCTCCAGCATCAGTTTTATTAGCAAATGCTGCAAAAATTAAAAAAGGTTCCGCAACACCTAATAAAGAAATAGTTGGATCTGTCACTAAAGATATGTTAGAAGAAATTGCAAAAACAAAACTACCCGATTTAAACACTACCAAAATTAGTAGTGCAATAAAAATTGTTGAAGGAACTGCTCGAAACATGGGCATATCTATTGTAGATTAATTTCAAATTTTATAAGTTTTAATATAGAGATTTTATGCGAAAATTATCGCGACGTCAAACAGAAAATGTAACGAAAACTAAAAACAAGATCTATTCAGATTTACAAGAAGCTATTACAGTTTTAAAAGAAACATCAAATGCTAAATTTATTGAAACTGTTGAATTACATGCCAATCTAAATATTGATCCAAAATATGCTGATCAACAATTACGAACTACTGTTATATTACCAAATGGCATTGGAAAACAAATTAAAATAGCGCTCCTAACAAATGAAGAAAATTTTGCTGAAGCAGAATCTGCTGGTGCTAATATTGTTGGAAATGATAATTTAATTGATGACATAAATCAAGGTAATTTAAATTTTGATTTATTAGTTGCAACTCCAGATATGATGCCAAAATTAGCAAAATTAGGTCGAATATTGGGGCCAAAAGGATTAATGCCTTCTCCAAAATCTGGAACAGTTACAACTTCAATAACAAGCACTTTACAAGAATTCAAAAAAGGAAAATTTGAGTACAAAGCCGATAAAACAGGAATTGTTCATATTAGTTTTGGAAAATCAAATTTTACAATAGAACAATTAATGGAAAACTTAACAGCTTTATATCAATCTATAGAGCAAAATAGACCATCTGGAGTAAAAGGAAAATATTTTAAAAGTTTATTTATTTGTACAAGTATGGGTCCATCTTTAAAACTAAATTTAGATATTTTTGTTTAGTAAAAAATTAAATTTTTTAAATTATTATGTCAGAAAAAATTGATCAAATTATTGAAGAATTAAAAACTTTAACCTTATTAGAAGCATCAGAACTAGTAACAAAAATTGAAGAAACATTTAATGTTGATGCATCAGCAGCTAGTGGTGGTACTATGGTAATGGCTGCTCCAGCTATGGCAGAAGAAGTTGAAGAAAAAACAGAATTTAACATTATGCTGGACGAGGTTCCTGCGGATAAGAAAATTGCCATTTTAAAAATTGTTCGCGGTCTTACTGGTTTAGGCTTAAAAGAAGCAAAAGAATTAGTTGAATCTGCTCCAAAACAAATACAGGAAGGTGTAGGAAAAGATGCAGCAGAATCTGCTAAAAAGCAAATAGAAGAAGCTGGGGGTAAAGCTTCATTAACATAAAAATTTATTAAAATTGTTATTAATAAATAATAACAATTTTAATAAATTCTTACCAAAAACCTAAAGAAACCGCTTTATCAATTGGTAAACATGCACCTATACCTAACCAAACTGCTGTAAAAAAACCTAAAATAAAAGTTAAACTAGCAAGTGGTCGACGAAATGGATTTTGAAATTTATTTACATTTTCAATAAATGGTACCGTAATTAAACCGGCAGGTACAGCTGCCATAGCTAAAACACCTAATAATTTATTAGGTAAAACGCGTAATAAATTAAACGTTGGGAAAAAATACCATTCTGGTAAAATTTCTAATGGTGTATTAAACGGATCGGCTGGTTCACCAAGCTGTGTTGGCGCCATCACGCCTAAACCAATACAACAAGCAAATGTTCCTAGAATACAAACAGGAAAAACGTATAAAAGGTCATTAGGCCAAGCCGGTTCACCGTAATAATTGTGGCCCATACCTTTTGCAAGTTTGGCTCTTAACTTAGGGTCTGTTAAATCTGGTTTTTTAATTACTGACATAATAATTTTTTTTTAATAGTATATTATAAATTATAAAGGTCCTGAAATACCTTGTTTACGAATCATTAAGAAATGCGTTAACATTAAAACTGCTGCAGCTAGTGGTAGCACAAATGTATGAGCACTATAGAAACGAGTTAATGTACTTTGACCGACACTTTCTCCACCACGTAAAATTAATACTAATGGTGGCCCAACAATTGGAACTGCTGCAGGTACCCCTGTAACAATTTTACAGGCCCAGAATCCAACCTGATCCCATGGTAGTGAATAACCTGTAACACCAAATGAAACCGTTACAACTGCTAAAATTACCCCAGTTACCCAAGTTAATTCACGTGGTTTCTTAAAACCACCTGTTAGATAGACACGGAATATATGTAATACCATCATCATAACCATCATACTTGCAGACCAACGATGAATTGAACGGATTAACCATCCGAAATTAACACTTGTCATAATATACTCTACAGATGCAAAGGCATCTACTACGCTTGGACGATAATAAAACGTCATAGCAAAACCTGTAGCAACTTGAACTAAAAAACAAGTAAATACTATACCACCAAAACAATAAAAAATATTTACGTGAGGTGGCACATATTTACTTGAAATATCATCTGCAATTGCTTGAACCTCTAAACGTTCTTCAAACCAATCATAGACTTTACCCATATAACTTTGAAAAAAATTTCTACACAGTTAAACATTAAATTTTATTTAAGGCGAGAGTGGGATTCGAACCCACGGAACCTGTAAAGATTCATCTGATTTCAAATCAGACGCAATCGACCAACTCTGCCATCTCGCCAAAAGATTAGGTTTTAAACTAATCTTAAATATGGATATTATATTAACTTTCGTATGTGCTCATTCCACTAAATTTTATCGTTGATGGATTTGGATTTTTACCGATAGAGAATTCACGACTGTTTACAGAAGAGCGTCCTGGATTTACTTTTTCTGGGAATACGCCATCTTTAGGGTGTAAATACTGTACTTCACCACTCGGAAAAATTCTATAAATTTTATAGTTAGTAATTTTAAAAGTTCTTAATTGTGTACCTAATGCTAAACATTGCTCTTTTCGAGCCATGTATAAAAGATTTTCGCCTTTACGCATAATCGCTGAACCACCTGTAGGCATCTCAAAAATCTGTTCTTTTGTACTATCCCAAGTAATAGCATATTTTTCTTCCACTTCTGCTGATCTTAACCAACCTCCAGTACTTCCGCCGAAGGTAGGAAAAGGTGTTTCTAAGTTTAATGTCATAAGTAAGACTTATAGTTTAATTAACGTTCGCTATATAATTATAATAAAAAAAATATTTTTTATTATAATTATATACTTATAGCGGAGAATGGATTTGAACCATTGACCTTCGGGTTATGAGCCCAACGAGCTACCAGGCTGCTCTACCCCGCGTGTTTAAGTCTCATTACTTCGTTAATAGTATTAAAAACTAAGAAAAAAAACAAGCATTATTTAGCACTTGAGTTAAACTTAAACGTTTAACTCAAATGCTAAAAAAAGATACCCCAATATACAAATAATTGTTATAATTTTGATATTCTTTTCTGCTTTTGTCGGAGAACCTAAAAAATTTGTTTTACTTCCAAAACTTGTTAATCCAATATTATCTTTTGGCACTTGAAAAAAAATAATAATAATTAATATTAAACATAACAGAAACAAAATTGCGAAAGTCATTCTTGCTATTTTTATAAGGTTTTATTCTTCAATTTCAAATACTTCTTTAAAAACTTTACTTACTTTGTCACCAGAATCTATAGATTCTAATGGATCTTTTCTTAATCGATGACGTAAACACAGTGTAATGATTTTTGCAATATCATCAACAGTTACTTTATTACGATCGTTATATGCAGCATGAGCCTTAGCCGCACGATTTGTTACAATATCACCTCGTAAACCATCAACATCTAATTGGCTACAAACTTCAGAAATTTTAACCCGTAAATCGTAGTCTAAGGTTACCGATGGTAAAAGATTTTGTGCAGAAATAATTCGGTCACGTAATTCTTGTTGTTGAGCTTCATAATTTTCAATCCATACTATTGGCGTTTGGTCAAAAGATGTTCTTTCTTCAACTACTTTTACTCTTAGAATAGGATCTTTAACAGTCCGAATTTCCGCGTGCATACCAAATCTATCTAACAGTTGAGGTCTTAATTCACCTTCTTCAGGGTTTCCTGAACCAACTAGAACAAATCTTGCTGGATGTCGAATTGATATACCCTCACGCTCTACAGTGTTCCAACCCGATGCTGCTGAATCTAATAAAATGTCAACTAAATGATCATCTAACAAGTTTACTTCATCAACATATAATAATCCACGATTTGCTTTAGCTAATAAACCTGGTTCGAATGCTTTAATCCCTTCTGTTAAAGCTTTTTCAATATCTATCGTACCACAAACTCGATCTTCTGTAGCACCTAAAGGTAAATCAATCATTGGAATTTTCATAAATTCCGTTTTTATCTCTTCACCATTTTGAATAGCCATTTTAACTTCATTACCCATTAAATCTAAATCAGATTTATGAGAATTAAACGGATCATCTTTAACTACTTCAATTTCTGGCAATAAATCTGCAATAGCACGAATAGTAGTTGATTTACCTGTTCCACGATCACCCATAATCATTACACCACCAATTTTTGGATCAATTACATTTAATTGTAATGCTAATTTCATTTCTTCTTGTCCAACAATAGCCGTAAAAGGAAAAACTGGGGAATCGAATTTTTTTAAATTTTCTGTTACCATAAATTTTTTAAGTTTTTTTAGAGATTTTAAATTAGATTTTTAAAAAGTAATTTTTTATAAATTACGAATAAAGACTTGCACCTAATCTTACTGCTAAAATACTTGCTAATAAACTAATACATAAAGCGGTATAAACTTGAGAATCTGCAATCATAAAAAATTTTAATCATTTTTATTTGTTCTAAAGATTTATTTACGTTAAGTTATAACAGAACACTTTTAAAAGGCTTTTACACCAATATAGCTATAATTGTAAATTAAAAATTTAATTTTTGTAAAAATTTTACCAACTTGATTTGGTAACACCCGGTAATAAACATTGGTGAGCCATTTCACGCATAACATGTCGTGATAATCCAAAATGACGAAATACACCACGTGGGCGACCTGTTTTCCAACATCGATTACGGATACGTGTTTTTGCACTATTGCGTGGTAACTTTTGTAAGTTTTTATGCATTTCTAATTTTAACGAAAAACCACTCGCATCTTTATACTGTTTTAACAACTTTACACGTTTTTGATTATATTTATCATAAAGTTTAAGTCGTTTTTTTTCTCGCTCAATCATACTTTTCTTTGCCATAATTACAATTAAACTAAATAATTTATAAATATTAAATTCTAAAGTAATGAGCCTACTGTATCTTATTTTACTATTAAAAGTAAAGTTATTATTTTTTTAATAATCGCTTATTAAAGTTGATTTTGGTTAAAAATTAATTAATTTTCTTTATCTTTGCTTATAATGTTATAGCAGCTAGCTTTTATTGAGTTTAGTTGTAAGAAAGTCAAAAACCCATTTTTATTATTGAGGAATGAATCACTATGGCATTACCATGGTATCGTGTTCATACAGTTGTTTTAAATGATCCAGGACGGTTAATTGCTGTTCACTTAATGCACACAGCTTTAGTTGCAGGGTGGGCTGGTTCAATGGCTTTATACGAATTAGCAGTTTTTGATCCATCAGATCCAGTATTAAACCCAATGTGGCGTCAAGGTATGTTTGTTATGCCTTTTATGACACGTTTAGGAATTACTGATTCTTGGGGTGGATGGAGTATTACCGGTGAAAGTGTTTCAAATCCAGGTATATGGAGTTTTGAAGGTGTGGCATTATCTCACATTATTTTATCGGGTATGTGTTTTTTAGCAGCAATTTGGCATTGGGTTTATTGGGATTTAGAATTATTCCGTGATCCAAGAACAGGTGAACCTGCTTTAGATTTACCCAAAATTTTTGGTATTCATTTATTCTTATCTGGATTATTGTGTTTTGGATTTGGTGCTTTCCATGTTACAGGTTTATTTGGCCCAGGTATTTGGGTTTCTGATGCCTATGGAATTACTGGAAAAGTTCAACCTGTAGCTCCAGCTTGGGGTGCTGATGGTTTTAATCCATTTAATCCTGGCGGTATTGCAGCACACCATATCGCTGCAGGTATTTTTGGTATTTTTGCAGGTATTTTCCATTTAACTGTTCGACCACCACAACGTTTATACCGTGCTTTACGTATGGGAAATATTGAAACAGTATTATCAAGTAGTATTGCTGCAGTATTTTTTGCAGCGTTTGTAACATCAGGTACTATGTGGTATGGTGCAGCTGCAACGCCTATTGAATTATTTGGCCCAACACGTTACCAGTGGGATAGTGGCTATTTCCAACAAGAGATTGAACGTCAAGTTGAAGCTTCTGTAAGTGAAGGTTTATCAGAAAGCCAAGCATGGTCACGTATTCCTGATAAATTAGCATTTTATGATTATATTGGAAACAATCCTGCTAAAGGTGGTTTATTCCGTGCCGGACCGATGGATAAAGGTGATGGTATTGCTGAAGCTTGGTTAGGTCATCCAATTTTCCGTGATAAAGAAGGCCGTGAATTAACAGTACGACGTATGCCAGCATTCTTTGAGACATTCCCTGTTATTTTAGTCGATAAAGATGGTATTATCCGTGCAGATATTCCATTCCGTCGGGCTGAATCAAAGTATAGTATTGAACAAGTTGGAGTTAGTGTAGATTTTTATGGTGGTAAATTAAATGGTCAAACATTTAAAGACGCACCAACTGTCAAAAAATTTGCCCGTAAAGCTCAGTTAGGTGAAGTTTTTGAATTTGATCGTACAAGTTTAGAATCTGATGGCGTATTCAGAAGCAGCCCACGTGGATGGTACACATATGGTCATGCAAATTTTGCATTATTATTCTTCTTCGGTCATTTATGGCATGGTGGTCGTACAATTTTCCGTGATGTATTTACGGGTATTGGTGCAGAAGTTACAGAACAAGTCGAATTTGGTGCATTCCAAAAACTTGGAGATAAAACAACTAAAAAACAAGGTGCTGTCTAATTAATATTTAGACTTTGTTTTTTATATCTTTTTACATTTAATAGGATTAAATAATGGAAGCTTTAGTTTATACATTTTTACTTATTGGTACATTAATGGTGATTTTCTTTGCAGTATTTTTCAGAGAAACACCACGTATTATTAAAAAATAAAACCATTTAAAATGGTTTTATTTTTTAATCTTCGTGCTCCTCAAATGGATCACGTAAATTTTTAGCTGCTGGTCCGAAAGCAGTGTATATAGAATATGCTGTAATTCCTAAAAGTAAACTCGATACAAAAATAACAATAATAGTTGCTGTTTCCATGTTTTATAATACTTAAATTAACACCTTAATATTATATAACATCTAATAGAAAAATTAATTCATTAAAAAGATAAAATTTTTATGGCATTACGAACTAGATTAGGTGAAATTTTACGCCCATTAAATGCTGAATATGGTAAAGTTGCACCAGGTTGGGGAACAACACCAATTATGGCTGTTGTAATGGGAGCATTTTTAGTATTTTTATTAATTATTTTACAAATTTACAACTCATCATTAATTATTGAAAATGTTGATGTAGATTGGTCAAATGGACTTGTATAAAATAAAAATAAGTTTTAAAATTAAAAAAAATTTTAAACTAATATAAAATCTAATAGTATCTTAAATAAACACAATTTATTTTAAGATACTTAAAATTAAAAAATAAACTAAAGAATCTATGGATATTATAAGTCTAGGTTGGGCTGGTTTAATGACAATGTTTACGTTTTCATTAGCACTAGTAGTATGGGCTCGAAATGGTTTCTAATACCTTACATTTTTAACACGCAAAATATATCATGGAATTAATTATAAATATCTTTCCCTATGCTAGTCCTGAAATTGTGACAGCAGCAATAACATGTTTTTTCATGACATTATTTGGTCTTTCATTAGGTTTTGCACTATTGAAAGTTCAAGGTGAATAAACAATAAATTATATGGTTCTATAAATTCAAATAGAATCGTATAATTTATTGTTGAATATATCTACATTATATAAACTATATTTTAAACAACTTTGTTACCTAAAGTATCTTAGAAATTAGTAAAATAATAATTAAATTATTTTAATTTTAAAATGTGCGATAAGAAAATTTTAATAAATTTTTCTTTACTTTAATTAAATAACTTGTTACAATGTTTCTATGGCTAGGTTTAGGGGCAATTAACTCAGCGGTAGAGTGTCTGCCTTACAAGCAGAAGGTCACAGGTTCAAATCCTGTATTGCCCAAATCCTAGGTATTAGCATTATATAAATTAAGACCTATCGTCTAACGGATTAAGATAAAAACCTTCTAAGTTTTTGATGTAGGTTCGATTCCTACTAGGTCTATGAATATAATTCAAAACTCTTTTCAGTATTGTTTGGCATTTTTTATAAGTTAAGTTAAACACACTTAATTGGTTAAATTTTTTTAACTTAGAATAGAAAATTTTCGATATTAATCAAAATTAAAAATTTTATGGTGAAAAAAGTAATGACAGGATAAAATTTGTTTAACATTCAAAATAATTTTATTAATTTTAATTTTCGGAAATACTCATTGACTAAGTGTATTTTTAAAAATTTAACAATAGTTAAATCAAATTTAACAAAAATAATTTTTTAAATACTAATTTTAAAAATTATAAGAGTGAGAGCAAAAACCAATGTGTAGTAACACGTAACTCAGTAGTTACTTTTGTAACCTCATAAAAACAGGTTCGAATCACTTTTTATAAAATTTTTAATTCTATAAGACAATGGGAAAAAAAATTTCAGTTATACTTTACTTAATTGGGTTACCTGGGACTCGAACCCAGAACTGCTCGGTTAAAAGCCGATTACTCTACCATTGAGTTAGCAACCCTGACTTAATTGTAACATAAAATATAAACATTAAACAAACAATTAAAAAATAATATATTTTCTTTAATTGTTTTAAAGTAAAATGAAAAGTAACACTATATGTTATTTTGTTTTTTAAAATTTAAATAGCATTTAAATTAAATAAATAAAGGATTTTAAAATGGTTAATTGGCAAGTTATCGGTCAACTAATAGCTACAGGTGTTATTATGTTATCAGGTCCAGTAGTAATTGTATTATTAGCATTAAAAAAAGGTAATCTGTAAATTTTTTAATAATACTTTAATATCATCAATATAAAAATTTTTTTTAAATACTTATGATTACTGCTTTAGTAGCTGTATTAGTTTTAATTTCATTAGGTTTAGTAATAACAGTTCCAGTAGCTCTAGCTACGCCTGGAGAATGGGAAGCATCAAAAACTTTGTTTAATAGAGTTTTCCAAGCTTGGGTAAGTCTTGTTATTGTAATTGCAGCCGCTGATGGTATTTCATCATCAATTTAGAAATTATAGTGAAAGCTATAATTTCTAAAACATAGTCTTGACATTTATATAGTAATACTATATAAAAGAGATACATAATTTATTTGATTATTATAAACTTTAATATTTAATAGCGGGCATAGCTCAGTGGTAGAGCGCAACCTTGCCAAGGTTGATGTCGCGCGTTCGAATCGCGTTGCCCGCTTAATTTTGCCCCCATCGTCTAGAGGCCTAGGACAGCTCCCTTTCACGGAGCAGACAGGGATTCGAATTCCCTTGGGGGTATTTTAATTTTTCTTTGTTAAAACCTGTACATTTAGATTGTAAAATGGTACTATTGATAATACATTTCTCATATGTTGATTTAATTTAAAATTGCTAATTAAGAACTTTAGTACTAATAACATAACAAGTGTTTAATGTTACCTTTTTAAAAGGTATTTAATTCTGGATAAAATTGTCAATACTGAATTTTTTAATATAATTATTACTTTTTTTATTAATTTATTGTTAAAATTAGATAATTTAAAATTATCTAATTTAGTTATTAAAATAATGGAAAAATTAAATGAAAATATAAATAATAATATGTTTAACTTAAATTTCTTTCTAGCTATCGTTAATAAAAATAACTATCTCGATTTTTCACCACAATTTCTTAATTTAACATCTTCACTTAATCTAAATTCTCTAAGAGAAGAATTCATTATTTTTGTTACGGAATATTGGCAAAAAGTTCAAAATACAGGTTTCGGTATTGCACAAATTGATGATTTTATTGTTCTCTTTATTTTAGTACGTCTTATAATTTTAACCATTCGTTATAACATCATAACAGCTTTTATTATAACAGCTATCAGTATTGCCTCAGGTTATTTATGGTATTTTTGCTTACTTAGAACTTTAGCTGTTTATGAACAAATTTTATATACTAATTCATTAACTTTCCAGTTAGGTGTTGATATTACGCAGTTACGGCGAATAGGTCTAGATGCTGCTAAAAGTGCGGATTATCAAATTCGTACTACAAATCCAATAGGAATTTTAATTTATGCTATTTCAAAAGGATCCATTTATGAACAGCATAAAATTGATCCGATTTCGATGATTGTATCTGTGGCAAAATACCCAAGGTTTACAGAACGGTATTATTATTTCTCTAGAGAAATTTTACCAATTGCAATACGTGCCGGATTAAAAGGAATAGAATATATACAAGATTTTGCATTTTATTCATATATCGTTAGAGTTAATAAAAATGTTTGTCCATATTTAATAAGATGGCATTGGTCAAGTTTATTGATGCTTAAATTTCTGGATGGATTTTATTACCACCTTTGTTTTAGAATAATCTATTACAGTGAAGTGGTTGTTTATCCTCAAATTCTTGAAGCACAAAGAATGAATATCCTACTGCCCTATAAATTATTTGAAATGGAATTTCTTCAAAATTTAGCATTTAGTATGGTTTGTTTACATCTCGGTTTTATAATATTTGCTATGTTGCATGCTTTAGGAGGTCAATACTTCTTTATTCCATTCTTCATTCGAAATGTAGAACTTCACATTGGAACTCGTAGTAATAGTAAACTTCCAATAATTTTTGAAGGAGGAGGCACAGATTGGCAAAAAGATGGTGCTTTTACACGATTAATTCCTTGGTATGGATGGTTTGGAAATGGGACCGACAAACCCAATTTTATAACATTTATAATTCAAAAATTTATTTTTAAACCAGTATATAAGCTAATTAAAAGAGGGCTTAAATTAATGAAAAAATATATGAAAAATTTGTTTAATTAATTATTTATATCTATTTTAAATAGATATAAATAATTAATTAAACAAATTTATAAAGATGAACCTAAACCTGAGTATGAACCATAAATAAATAGGCTAAGCATAGTAATAACTGCTAAACCACCTACTAACCCTACAAGCCATAAAGGAATTCGACCAGTATTTGCCATAAAAAAAACTCCTGTAATTATAATATTATGTTAAATATTAGTTAAAGAAATAACTTGAAAATAATACCGCTAAAACGAAAATTAATAAAAGTCCCCAGTAAAGAGAAGTTCGATTTAATTCTACCGCTTGTTTATTTGGATTCGGACCTGTCATAAAAATTTACCTCGTATTATATATATATAGTAGTTAATTTTAACGTTGAATAAATTGCATAGCAGTGATTCCCCCTAAAAAGAAAACAGTTGGTACTGCTAAACCATGGATTGCTAACCAACGGAAAGTAAAAATTGGATATGCTACAGGCTGATTAATATTTTTTGCCATTTTATCTCCTTAAATTATAAACCTTTAGTTAAATCTTCTAATTCTTGTTTCGCACTGAAACGGTCATTCACTAATGGAACTTGTTGACGATCTTCTGTAAAATACTCATTTGGACGTGGAGTTCCAAAAACATCATAGGCTAAACCTGTACTTACAAATAACCACCCTGAAACGAATAGAGATGGAATTGTAATACTATGAATAATCCAGTAACGTACACTGGTAATGATATCCGAAAATGGACGTTCACCCGTAGATCCACCAGACATAATAATATTTGCTCCTATAAAAAAATGATTGTTGCTCATTCTATAAATTAAAGTTATAAGCGGGCAGGGGGAATCGAACCCCCATAACCAGTTTGGAAGACTAGTGTTTTACCATTAAACTATGCCCGCATTTATATTTATATAATAATAGATGAAGGCATAAAAAGCAAAAAAATTTTATAAGTTTTCTAATTTAAGTTCTAAAAATTTAGCTAAATCAGCAGCCTCTTGTTCAAGATCAGAAATTGAAGTTGGTTGTTGAGCTGGAGTTAATGGAATATTACGTTCATCTTTTAAACATAAGTAAATACTCCTTGTTGGGTTTAACCCTTCAGTAATTTTTATTCCTATTGAACGAATATTTGTAATGGGGTATGTCAACAAAATTTGTCTAGTTTTTCCTGGAAATCCTTTCCTAACGATTCTTACTAAATTTTCAAGTTTATTATAATCATTATAGCCGCCTCCTATATCGAATAAAATTGTAAAAATAATATAAATACTAAGTCCTAAACTTAACGTACCATAAAACATCATTACTAATCCTTGTGGAACAAATATTAATTCACGTGGATTTGAAAACGGCAAAAAATTGATATTAAAATAGCTTGATATACCTGCAAGTAAAAACCCTAAGCCTCCCAAAAATAGAAAAATTGACCAAAAATAATTACTAAACCGTCGTGATCCAAGAATCTTATCTTGACGAATTTGTTCTTCCATTTAAATAGTATGAATAAAAATCTAAATTAATTTAATTGATTTTAAACCTAAAAATAATCCTGACGTAATAGTAAAACAAAAACCAAGTAGTAAAAAATAATCAATAGCAACAGTCATAAAATCTTTATTTTTTGATAAATTCTAAGTTTATAAAAATTTTTAATATATTAACATATATTATATAGTAATATATTAAAAATTTTTGGTTGATACAAATTTTAACAAAATTTTATTAACTACTGACCTAAGTATTCAAAGATTTCTATTATTAATTATATTAAGACTTAAAATAAATTTATGGCTAATTTTATTAAACCATATAATGATGATCCTTTTGTTGGTCATTTAGCAACACCTATTACGTCATCTGCTGTTACAAAATCAATTTTACAAAATTTACCTGCCTATAGATTTGGGTTAACGCCTTTATTGAGAGGATTAGAAATTGGTTTAGCACATGGTTATTTTTTAATTGGGCCTTTTGTTAAATTAGGACCATTACGCAGTTCAGAAATTGGTTTACTAGCAGGTTTTCTTTCAACAGTTGGTTTAATTATTATTTTAACTTTAGGTTTAACAATTTATGGTATAGCCACTTTTGAAAATGATGATTTAAAACCAGAAACATCTGTTAGTAATTTACAAACTCGAAAAGCATGGGACCAATTTAAAGGTGGGTTTTTCATTGGTGCTTGTGGGAGTGCTGGATTTGCTTTTATTTGTTTATCAAGCATTCCAGTTTTTACAATAAATTAAGGGTTTTAACTTATTAAATCGGTGACACATTAACCGATTTAATATATAAAATAGTTTAAGAATTTTTTAAATAGATAATTATGATACCTATTAATTTGCAGGAAGAATACGCAAAAACAGAGATAGCAAAAATTTTGAACTTACTTGATGAAGAATTGGTCGGATTAGCTCCTGTAAAATCTAGAATTCGCGAAATTGCTGCTTTATTATTAATTGATAAATTAAGACGTAATTTAGGAATTACGTCAGCTCATCCAGGTTTACACATGTCTTTTACAGGAAGTCCTGGTACAGGGAAAACTGCGGTTGGTTTAAAAATGGCAGATATTTTATTTCAATTAGGTTATATTAAAAAAGGTCATTTATTAACAGTTACACGTGATGACTTAGTTGGTCAATATATAGGTCACACAGCCCCAAAAACTAAAGAAGTTTTAAAAAAGGCAATGGGTGGGGTTTTATTTATTGACGAAGCATACTATTTATATAAACCAGATAATGAACGAGATTATGGATCCGAAGCTATTGAGATTTTGTTACAAGTTATGGAAAATCAACGAGATGATCTAGTTGTTATTTTAGCAGGATATAAAGAACCAATGGATCGTTTTTATGAATCAAACCCTGGTTTATCTTCACGTATTGCTAATCATATCGATTTTCCTGATTATAATGTTGAAGAATTATTAAAAATTGCTAAGATGATGTTAGAAGAACAACAATATCAATTAACACCAGATGCAGAAGTTGCTTTACGGGAATATATTTCAAGAAGAAAGCAGAAACCTTTATTTGCTAATGCGAGAAGTGTGAAAAACGCATTAGACCGAGCACGTATGCGTCAAGCAAACCGTATTTTTGATAGTAGAAATCAAATTTTAACAAAAAAAGAGTTGGTTAATTTAGAAGCAGAAGATATTTTACAAAGTACTGTTTTTAATTAAAATTTTATTGTTTAATAAGTATAAAAAAATATGAGTTTACTTATTCTAGGCGGTACTGGAACTTTAGGTCGTCAAATAGTTCTTCAAGCTTTAACTAAAGGTTATCAAGTCCGTTGTCTTGTAAGAAATTTTAAAAAAGCAAATTTTTTAAAAGAATGGGGGGTTGAATTAGTTTATGGTGACTTAACAAAACCAGAAACGATTCCAGCGTCCTTAAAAGGAATTACAGCAATTATCGATGCTTCTACTAGTCGGCCAAACGAATTGGATTCGTTACAAAAAGTTGATTGGGAAGGGAAACTTTTTTTAATTGAGGCTGCAAAAACTGCTAATATTAAACGTTTAATTTTCTTTTCAGCTCAAAATGTTGAACAATTTAAGAATATTCCTTTAATGAAATTAAAATATGGAATTGAATTAAAATTAAAACAATCGAACTTGCCTTATACAGTTTTTCGATTAACGGGATTTTATCAAGGTTTAATAGAACAATATGCAATTCCAATTTTAGAAAATTTACCAATTTGGGTAACTAATGAAAATATTTATGTATCATATATGGATACACAAGATATTGCTAAATTCTGCTTACGTTCATTACAATTACCACGAACCGAAAACCAAATTTTTTTATTGAGTGGTTTAAAAGGATGGATTTCTACAGAAATTATTAATTTATGTGAACAGTTAGCCGGTCAATCGGCAAAAGTTCAAAAGATACCATCATTCTTATTGAAATTAGTTAGTGGTATTTTTGGGTTCTTTGAATGGGGAGAAAATATTAGTGATCGTTTAGCTTTTGTTGAAATTTTAAATGTTGAAAATAATTTTTCAAAATCTACATTTGAATTATATAATTTATTTAAAATTGATCCAACAGAAATGATTCAATTAGATGATTATTTCTTAGAATATTTTATTAGACTGTTAAAACGTTTACGTGATATTAATTTTGAAGATGTTCAAAAACAAAAAAATCTTATTTTATAATTTATATTTATGAATTATATAACTTGTATTATTCGACTTTTTGAAATTCCTTCTGTTGAATTCCAGAGCAATAATATTCCTTTTATTCAATTTAATGTTGAAATACCACAAGTTCGAAATCAACTACAGTCAGTTATTATTAAAGCGGTTATTTGGGGTGAGTTGGCTTTTAGTTTACTTGAATATACGAGTGTGAATGATTATTTATTAATTGAAGCATATATTTTTAATGATTATTCAATTAAATTAAATGATAAACCAAAACTAAACATTTATCGAATTTATCCTCTTTTTATCTCTAGCGATTCTGACGTAAAACTATAGTTTTTATAAAAAAATTATTTAAATTATAGTTTTATATATGTTTTGACAGATGGTTTTAGCTTTATTAATTTTTGTATAAACAATATAATTTTATGGTGTAGTCAAAGAATTTATATTTTTAACGCCTATCCAAATATTAATTATACTAAAATATCAAAATAAAATTTTGTATTTAAAAAATTTTATTTTGATATTTTAGTATAATTAATATTATCAAATTTGTGAACAGGAAAAAATCCAATGTTAACTTTAAAAATTTTAGTTTATACAACAATTATATTCTTCGTTTCATTATTTATTTTTGGATTACTTTCAAGTGATCCATCACGTAATCCAAATCGTAAAGATCTTGAATAATTAACATATTAATTCTAAATAATTAATTTATTTAGAATTAATAAAATTTTTTTTTAGAATTAAATTAGTATAAAATATAAATTATCAAAACTCTTTTAAAATAAGAAGTTTTTCACCAAATTAACAATAAAGGTTTCTTAATTATGAAACATTTAAATTTAACAAAGCTAATTTTTGTAATTTTATTATCTTTTAGTCCAAAACCTGCATTAGCAGATATAGGTGGTTTGACAAAATGTAGTGATTCACCCGCTTTTCAAAAACGATTAAAAGCAAGTGTTAAAAAATTAGAGCAAAGAATTACTAAATATGAAAAAGGTTCACCTGCAGCATTAGCTTTACAGCAACAAGTTGATTTAACAGAAGCACGTTTTGATAAATATAGTCGTTCAAGCTTATTATGTGGTGCTGATGGGTTACCTCATTTAGTTGCTGATGGACGTTGGAATCACGCTGCTGAATTCATTTTTCCTGGATTTGGCTTTATTTATATTTCTGGTTGGATTGGTTGGGTTGGTCGTAAGTATTTACGTGCGGTCAGTACTACTAAGAATCCTAGTGAGAGTGAAATTATCATAAATGTTCCTTTAGCATTAAAGATAATGACAACTGGATATATATGGCCTATTTCAGCATGGCAAGAGTTAGTTAGCAATGAACTAGTTGCCTCAAAAGATGAGATAACTGTTTCTCCGCGTTAAATTTAAATTACAATTTATAATTTTTATAGGATCTCTATTTATGGAAAATTTACAAAAGTACTTATCAACTGCACCAGTATTATTAACTATTTGGATGACTTTTACGGCTGGTTTTATTATTGAAATAAATCGTTTCTTTCCTGATATGTTAGGGCTATATTTTTAATTTTCATTTCGTTTAAGAAAAAATTTTAATTTTTTCTTAAACGAAATGTTACTAAATTTTTATAATCACAAATTCTCTTTATGACTTTAATTAATCAAATTTACCAACGTGTGCGGTATCTATTATATAAACGATATTCTTACCCAATTGATCAAATTCAACCAGAGATTAGATTTCAAATAGAATTAGCAATAGATTCTTTAGAAATGTTTGAAATTATGGATGAATGGGAGCAGGAATTTAACATTCATATAAGTATGGATGATATTGATGAATATATTTTTCAGCCCCAAGATATTAAATATATAAGCGACATTAAGCAATTGACTATACAGGATGCAGTTAACTATATAGAAAAACAAATAAAATCTCAGCAATAATTTATTTTAATAAACCTTGTTTATTTTAATAAAATATATTAAGCTATTTCAACCTAAGATTGAAGTTATTAGTTTTTATAGTTCGATTCGGGATATAGCTCAGCTTGGTAGAGCACCTGCTTTGGGAGCAGGGTGTCGTAGGTTCAAATCCTACTATCCCGAGAAAATTATAAATAAACTTGTCATTACTAAATCTTTTTATTAAAGTAACTATCTTAGTTATACTCTTTTATTATTTAAATCTTTATTATGACTCTTCGTGATCAAATTAGTTCATTAAAAACATTGTTCTTTCAACAAGTTGCTATCTTAATGCAAAAAATGGCTACTCCTTTTGGATTTCCAGAAAATCCTGGAATGCCTATTTATCCTGATATAGAATATGAGTGGATTTTTCCTACATTAGCAGATAAATTACCTTTTCGTAGAGTATTTTTTCCACCTCAGTCATACCCATCAAATTACGTAGAAGTTTTGCTTGGAGAAATTCCAAAAGTTGAAAAAATTCCTAGAGCTTTCTATGAAAGTAAAACCGAAGGCTTTTATAATTTTTACGTAGAAAATTTTAAAAATATTGTATTCTTACCTAATGGTGTGTCAGAGTTTTTTCAAATTCATTTTAATTGTTGTTTAGATATCACTTACTTAGAAGTAAGTCGTGAAATGCTGTTTCTTGCTATATGCCTTTACTATAACCTTGTCGTTTTAAGAATTTTACTTGGTTGGTTTATTTCGATAAATCCTTATACACTTCCATTTTCATATTTTATTGCTTTTGTTGATTGGATTGAAGAGTATACGTATGGTCTTTTACCTGTAGTAGCGGGTGTTAGTACAGCTGTTCCAGTTCTAATGGCAGTTGTAGGAAAAATTGGTGATACTCTTAATCATCTTGTTTTTACTATGCCGTTTTTACCAAGTGAAGGTGTTCCAGCATTTGCTACTGTAGATGGAGAACTTAAACGTGTTTTAGCATTCAGATATCTCCCAGTTTTATGGTATAAATACCCGATTCCAGATGAAATTCGAGAATATTGGTCTACTGAACGTTTAGATATTCTAATTTATATGCAAAAATCTTATGGAAATCTTGATATCCAATTTTTGCCTAATCGTTTATTAGATATAAATCCTGTTCTACCTTCGATGTTTGATACGATTTTTGAAAAATCTAAAGAATTTTTATCTTATATATCTGGTTAATTATTTTTGATATACATATATCAAAAATAATTAACCAGATATATAAGATAAAAATTCTTTAAAATATTAAAATATTTTTATTATTTTTTTAAAAGTATTTAACTTTTATTATTTATCTATGTATATTAGGAAGTAATATTAAAGACGTTAAAATTAAATAAATTGAAGGATATTTTAAGAGAGTTTGATCCTGGCTCAGGATGAACGCTGGCGGTATGCCTTATACATGCAAGTCGTACGAAAGTTTTTAACTTAAGTGGCGGACGGGTGAGTAACACGTAAGAATTTGCCTTTAGGAGGGGGATAACAATTGGAAACGATTGCTAATACCCCATATGCTTTCGAGTGAAATGGATTTTCCGCCTAAAGAGAAGCTTGCGGCTGATTAGCTTGTTGGTAGGGTAAAAGCCTACCAAGGCGACGATCAGTATCTGGTTTGAGAGGACGATCAGACACACTGGAACTGAGACACGGTCCAGACTCCTACG